>JAKNSD010000024.1:3023907-3231526 GCA_023525715.1 Cichorium intybus
AATTGGTATCAGAGCCTTGGTTTGAGGGATTTGGATGAACTGTATTGGGAATCCAAACTCAAACTTAGGACTGAGCGATTTTGTTAAGAAAATGTTTTTGGAAGGTTAAGTTAAAGTAAAAGAAGATGCGATGCGAACCGTCAGCCGAGCTCAAGTAAGTTTTGTGATTCCCAGTTACCCATGCCAAGTTGTGTTATGTGATAAAATTTATTGTGCTAGGATGTAAAGTTATCTGGATAATATGCTCTGTAGACTGTTTTGTGCCATATGTACTGCTTTGGAATTATATGCTACTGTCGTTAGGTTGCTTAGTGAATGCTGGTAGGTTATATGCAATTAGAGTAAGATAGCCTGAGAATTTTTGGTCTGGCCTTACTGGCTGTTCCTTGTTTGGTTGTGACTCTAGGGTAGGATCAGTTATTCAAACGTCTATCTTATTCCCGATGGTATACGGCTGTGCGTCCGCGAGGCGACTCGACGACATTAGCAGTAGTTCTCTTAGGCACGTGTGAGATGGATAGTTAGATCAAAAGATTTGGCACCACGGTGCCTGACCGCATGAGTCATAGAAAATGGTTTAGTATGTGTGTGATATTTTAGGAGGATGATTGACGAACTTGGAACAAGGGCGAATAGGTGTGGAAGGTAGTACCAGGCCAGTATTACCGAAAGCACAGGATTCACGCTTGAGTCAAGAGTAGTCAACCAAAATCCTAGAAAGTCAAGTAGTTGGGTAGATAGGAGTGACCCGGGTATTGATATTGAAACTGTTGCGCATTTCAGAATGGCAGTCACTCGAAGTAACAGTGGACCAGATGCGGGTGCCTCGAGTGGGGGAGGACCGACTGATGAAAATCTCCGCAACCTGATAGCGGAAGAGGTTTCGCGAGAAGTGCTGGCTGCGATACCTCAGTTCTTTGGTACGATTAAGGCTGAGCTATGGGCAATGCTCGAGGAGCGACTGGCTACTCAGGGCACATCTCGTGCTAGGGATGCAAGTTATAAGGACTTTTCGGCTTGTTCGCCTCCGATGTTCGATGGGGGCAGGGATCCGATTGTTAGCATGCGGTGGATTTCCACGGTGGAGGGTGCTTTCCGCACATGTTCCTGTCCTGAGAACTCCAAGGTAACGTTTGCGGCGAATCTTTTAAGAGATGGTGCGAAGGATTGGTGGGAGATACGAACGAAAGATCTCACCCCTGCTCAGTTGGATACCATTACATGGCCGCAGTTTAAGGAACAGTTCAAATTGGAGTATGTTCCACAGGTGGAAATGGAACGCTTGGCGCAGGAATACCTAAATCTGACCCAGACTACTGAGACGGTGACGGAGATCACCAAAAAGTTTAATGAGCGAGCACTCTTCTGTCCAGAGTTTGCAGCAACCGAGCGCATGAGGATGACACGATACTTGGCGATGCTTCGCACTGACATCCGGGAATTTGTGTCTGCTGCTAGACACCAGACTCTTACTGATATGATCGCGGCCGCTCGGGCCCGAGAGTTGGAATTGGAAACCCAATAAAAGCAGAAGCGTCCGGCGCCTACTCAGACTCAGCAGGTGTCGAAGAAGTTTCGAGGGGCAGATCAGGGAAAGCAAGGGCAAAGGAGCCAGGGTAAGTGTGGTAAATGTGGAAGAAATCATGAGGGGCGTTGCTGGGTGTTAATATGCCATAAGTGTGGAAAGGAGGGCCACTATGCTAAAGATTGTCGGCAAGAGGTCAAGATTTGCTTTAATCGTAATCAGGTAGGCCACTTCAAGGCCCAGTGTCCCCGTCTGACTCAGGGAGTGGTTCAGAATCCAGCACCCACTACACTCCGGATTACCGATGGTGGGCAGGGGAAAGGGGAAGCCCCTAAGACCAAGGGTCGAGCATTCGTCATGACCGCCGAGGAGGCACAGGATGCGCCTGACGTCGTCACGGGTACTCTTTCTTTACTTGCCTCGTGTTGTGGTGTGTGTAATTAATATGCCTATTATGCTTTGATTAGGAACATTCTTAGTCAACTCTACGCCTAGGGGTGTAAACGAGACGAGCCAACCCGCGAGATACCCGAGACCGACTCGGAAAATACTCGAGATCGACTCGACTTTAAGCGAGCCGAGCTCGAGCTCGAGATCGACTCGACTTCAAGCGAGCCGAGCTTGAGCAGTAAAATACTCGGCTCGTGAAGCTCGCGAGCTTAATTGATTATATATATATATATATATATATATATATATATATATATATATATATATATATATATATATATATATATATATATATATATATATATATATATATATATATATATATATATATATATATATATATATATATATATATATATGCGAAACTTAGTTTATGGTTATTATCTGTTAAATTAAACAACAACCAACAGTCTGGTGTGATGGTTAAGGTGCACGGATTTGAACCAGGAGGTCTCGAGTTCGAAACTCGTCCAAGACCATCCTTGTTTTGCCAGCAGAAATAAAGAAGTTTTTATTTTGTCTAAGATATTATCCATCCCACATCGCTGGTGGGATGAAAGTTGATGCTTTCTCATCACCTATATAATAAGAGTGAAGTTGACGCTTTGTAGCATTCATGGGTTAAACCGGGACGACTTGGACGTGTGTTCGACTCGGCCTATTAAGTCCGATTCAATCCGAGTTGGCTATTAGTTCCAAGTTTTACAACCTTCGGTCGAGCCGAGCCGAGCCGAGCTCGAGTGTGTCGAGTTTTTCACGAGCCCGAGTTCGAGCTTGAAATTAAGGCTCGAGTCGAGTTCGAGTCGAGCTTCGAGCTCGGGTATTTTAGTCGAGTCGAGCTTCGAGCTTTGCAGTACTCGGCTCGACTCGGCTCGTTTACACCCCTATCTACGCCTACCTTTGCACTATTTGATTCGGGTGCTAGTCATTCTTTTGTGTCTGCCGCGTTGGGGAAGGGTTTCGGAATTGCTTTAGGAACTCTTCATCGGCCGTTAGATGTAGAAATTACGGATGATAAAACCGTGCAAGCGACTAGTGTTTATCGGGGATGCGAGGTAGTGATTCAAGGAATAAAGTTTCCGATCGATCTCATCCCTATACCGTTAAGTGACTCTCGAGTCATCATCGGTATGGATTGGATGGGTCAGCATGAATCATGGATCGATTGTAAGAACAAGCGAGTGTGGATTCAAACCCCAAGTGGGGGAGAGCTGGTTGTGCAGGGCGAGAGAAAGAATCGAGGTGCAGTTTTCTGTTCAGCTGCTAGAGCACGTAGACATTTTCAACATGGAGGTTCGGGATTTGTGGCTTATATTGTAGACACACGAGAAAAGAAGCCACAGCAGAAAGCAGGTGATATACTTGTAGTTCGGGATTTTCCTGATGTTTTTCCCGAGGACCTGCCTGGTGTACCGCCAGAGAGACAGGTGGAATTTAAGATTGACTTAACTCCCGGTGCAGCTCCGATAGCTAAAGCACCGTATCGTCTTGCGCCTCCAGAAATGCTGGAGTTGTCTATTCAACTTCGGGAATTGTTAGATAAGGGATTTATTCGACCCAGTTGCTCACCGTGGGGAGCGCCTATTTTGTTTGTTAAGAAGAAGGATGGTTCCAATAGGATGTGCATAGATTATCGTGAGCTGAACAAGCTTACGGTGAAAAATCGATATCCATTGCCTCGCATCGACGACTTATTCGATCAATTGCAGGGCGCTTCGTGGTTTTCGAAAATTGATTTGAGGTGAGGATATCATCAAATGCAGGTTCGGGAGGAAGACATCCCGAAGACGGCTTTTCGGACGAGGTACGGCCACTTCGAGTTTGTAGTGATGCCGTTTGGACTGACCAATGCCCCTGCAGCTTTTATGGACTTAATGAATCGGGTGTGTCGACCGATGTTGGATCGGTCGGTTATAGTTTTCATTGACGATATCTTAGTTTACTCTCGGAGCAGGGAGCAACATGAACAGCATTTAAAAGAGGTATTGGAGACCTTAAGGAAGGAGAAGCTTTATGCAAAATTATCCAAGTGTGACTTTTGGCTTCGGGAGGTCCAGTTTTTGGGTCACATTGTCAACGAGAAAGGAATTATGGTAGACCCGGCTAAGGTGGAGGCCGTGATGCGGTGGGAGGTTCCGAAGACTCCCTCTGAAATTAGAAGTTTCTTGGGTTTGGCTGGTTATTATCGTCGTTTCATCCAAGACTTCTCAAAGATTGCGGTACCTTTGACTCGGTTAACTAAGAAAAACGCTGCTTTTCGGTGGGGTGAGGAGCAGCAGCAGGCTTTTGAGACTTTGCGGCGGAAATTGTGTAAAGCTCCGATATTAACGTTGCCTGAAGGCATGGAAGACATGGTAGTTTATTGCGATGCATCTATCACGGGATTGGGGGCAGTCTTGATGCAACGAGGCAGGGTGATTGCTCTCGCGACAGTTGAAGCCCCATGAAGCTAACTACCCTACTCATGATTTGGAATTGGGAGCGGTGGTCTTCGCTCTCAAGATTTGGAGACACTATTTGTATGGAGTGAAGTGCACCATCTTCACGGACCACAAGAGTTTGAAGTACTTGATGGATCAGGCAAACCTCAATATGAGACAGAGAAGATGGTTGGATGTATTGAAAGACTATGATTGTGAGATACACTACCACCCTGGAAAGGCCAATGTGGTAGCAGATGCGTTAAGTCGGAAGGCTTCGGGTGCACCCCTTCGGGGCATTTGTCTAAGGATGACAATTGTGACACCGTTGTTTGAGCTAATTAGGAAAGCCCAGGTGGAAGCAAGCAAGAATGAGAATCAGAAAGGTGAGAGAATTGTGGGTCAGTTGGCAGCTATGGTCAAAGATAGTAGGGATTTGTTAACTCGCCATGAGAGAATTTGGGTACCGAAGCTGGGCGGGGTTCGTCAAACCCTATTGGAGGAGGCACATAAATCCAGGTTCTCTATCCACCCTGGAGTAACTAAAATGTATAGGGATTTACGCGAATATTATTGGTGGCCAGGCATGAAGAGGGAAGTAGCTTGGTTTGTCGAAAGATGCATGACCTGTCGTAGGGTCAAGGCCGAGCACCAACGGCCTCATGGTAAATTGCAGACTCTTGAGATTCCAGAATGGAAATGGGAGCATATCACAATGGATTTCATCACGAAGTTGCCAAGAACCCCTCGACATATGGACACTATTTGGGTTATCGTGGATAGGTTGACTAAAAGTGCTCATTTCCTCCCCATCCAAGAGACTTACTCTGCAAAGGAATTGGCTAAGGTCTACACAGATGAGATTATCTCTCGGCATGGCATACCGGTCTCGGTGATATCCGACTGGGATGTCCGATTTACGTCTAGGTTTTGGAAGAAGTTTCATGAGGAATTAGGCACTCGCCTTCATTTCAGCACAGCATATCATCCTCAGACGGATGGGCAGAGTGAAAGAACGATTCAAACGCTAGAGGATATGCTTAGGGCATGTGTCATCGATTTTGGCGGGAGTTGGGATTCCCATCTCCCTTTAGCTGAGTTTTCTTACAATAACAGTTATCACGCGAGCATTGGCAGGGCTCCCTTTGAAATGTTGTATGGAAGAAAATGTCGGACACCTATTTGTTGGGGCGAGGTTGGCCAGCAGGTATTGGGTAGTACAGAGGTGGTGCTCAAGACAACTGAGTTAATTCAGAAGGTTCGGGAGAGATTGTTAACCGCTCAAAGTCGACAGAAAAGTTATGCGGATAGGCGACGGTCTGATCTCGAGTTTCAAATTGGAGATTATGTTCTTCTTAAGGTTTCACCTTGGAAGGGAGTCATCCGTTTTAGGAAGCGAGGAAAGCTTGGCCCTAGGTACATTGGACCTTACCGAATCACCGCCCGTATGGGTAAGGTAGCTTACCGGTTGGAGCTGCCCGAGCAGCTTAGCCAGATTCATGACACGTTTCACGTTTCGCAGCTTAGGAAGTGCATTACGGAGGAATCTACAATAGTACCTTTGGAGGATATTCAATTAGATGAACGCCTAAATTATGTGGAGCGACCAATTGCCATCATTGAAAGGAAGATAAAGGCTTTACGAAATAAAACAATAGGATTAGTTAAGGTTCAGTGGCAGCATCGAAAAGGGTCCGAATGGACTTGGGAACCGGAAGAGGAAATGCGGAGGCATTATCCAGAATTATTTACCGGCGCGGATTTCGGGGACGAAATCCAGTTAAGTGGGGGAGAGTTGTAAGACCCGTTCCGCCGAGTCGCGGCCAGGACAGATCCGCGGCGCGGCTCGGGCGAGATCTGCATTCGCGAATGATTTTGTACGCGCGGCGCGGCTTTAAAAGATCCGCGGCGCGGTGCGCCGCTAAGGTGAAAAACCCTAATTCGGATTTAAACGCCTATATAAAGGGACTCAGCCCTAGGGTTCATGTTTTTGGGAGTTTTCTCAAGCAGAGGCGTCAGGTTTCGGCAGAGACTCTTTGGTTTCAAGGCTTTAGAGGTTTGAAGGAAGAGATCCAACGCGGGAGAAGGTTTAGGACTGATCGTGGGCATCACTCCGTCGTTCAGAAGTAAGGTAAGAAGATTTACTCTTCTGACTTTCCTTTTTATCCCGTCATATGGTGTTACCAGTTGGTTTGTAGCTTTAGACGACTTGTAGCCCTTAGGGTTTGAACCAAGGACATGCATGGACTTGCATGTCCATAAGGAAGTGACCTTAGGGTAGTTTCTGATCCCAGGAAGGGTGTAGAAAGGAACCCTAGCCGATTGATGTACTGTTAATCGCTGAAAAACATTTTGGAATGTTACGAGCCGCGACGCGGACTGGCTAAGTCAGCGGCGCGGACTCGGCTGAAACCCCGTAATTGTGCAATGGTAGCCGCGGCGCGTAGGGCGAGGAGCCACGCCGCGGCGAGCGACTGATTGACCAGGAATTTGGTTTTGACCACGGTTTGATGTCAAATAGTAAGTCTAACCTTTAGACAGGTCTGTAAGAGCCTAGTCAGTAATTGAAATGTTGTATGTGTGTGGGATTTAGGTGTGTGGACGAGCTAAGTGGGGATATTAGAGAATATCTGTGCGGTTTCGAATCAGGTGAGTATCCTCACCTTACTATATGATGTTGCATGTTAGGCATCTTGTGTGTTATTTACAGTTATATGATTTGCTCTATATCTGCGGTTATTTGTTGTTGGGCTCAGTACTGATGCGTGTCCTCTCGTAGCTGTTGTATGGCGAGTTGGACTATTGCCTTGTCCCATAGCTGTTGTATGATGGGCTGGGCCATAACCGGGAACCCATAGCTGTTGTATGATGGGTAGAACCTTCCCGTGTCCATAGCTGTTGTATGATGGACGCCCGTAGCTGTTGTATGGCGGGTAGGTTCGGGTCGTTCTCGAGGACGGGTTGTTTAATGTGTGGGCATGTATGGTAAGTTGTGGACTCACTAAGCTTTAAGCTTACCCGTTGTTTTATAACATTTCAGGTATTCCAAAGGACAAAGGGAAGGGCAAGGTTTGACGGCAGCGCATCGTATTCCAAGGATTGATGTCAATGCATCATATTTAATATTTTCAAATGTTTCCGCTGTTAAATTTAAGTATTATGTTAAATAGTTTTATGTTTTGGAATAAATGTTTTATGGGAACCTTGGTAATAAATGATTTTTAAAATTTTTGAAATTGGGGTGTTACACTACTAATGGATGGGAACTTCACCACTTGGATGTCAAAACGGCTTTCTTGCATGGAGAGTTGAAGGAAACCGTTTATGTGTTCCAACCGGAAGGCTACATAAGGAAAGGCGAAGAGCACAAGGTGTATCGTCTTTCAAAAGCGTTATATGGCCTTAGACAAGCACCAAGAGCATGGAATACGAAACTTGATGGGATTTTGAGGGGAATGAAATTTCACAAGTGCATGAAAGAACCATCGGTGTACCGGAAGAACGAAGGATCTAACTTGCTAATTTTAGCAATTTATGTTGATGATTTATTTGTTACAGGTACAAATTTGAACATGATCAAAAGGTTCAAATTTGACATGTCCAAGAACTTCGAGATGTCTGATCTTGGAAGATTAACTTACTACCTGGGCATTGAAGTCAAACAGGATGAATCGGGGATTACAATAAACCAAGCGTATGCACAACGCATTCTGAAGGAAGCCGGTTTACATGATTGCAATCCGACCCACATTCCAATGGACCCAGGAACAAAATTGTCAAAGGCAGAAGATGAACACGAAATCGACCCGACACAATATCGAAAGGTGGTAGGATGCCTTAGATATCTCTTGCAAACAAGACCCGATATGGCATACGCGGTTGGAGTTATTAGCCGATATATGCAGAATCCAAGAGAATCACATGGTAACGCAATCAAACACATCCTAAGGTACTTACGTGGAACAACGGGATACGGAATCAAGTACGAGAGGATGGGACAAAAACGACTTATTGGTTACAGTGATAGTAGTCACAATGTTGATCCAGATGACGGAAGAAACACAACTGGACACATTTTCTACTATGGGTCATCTCCGATAACCTGGTGTTCGCAAAAGCAAGATATCGTTGCTTTATCATCTTGTCAGGCAGAGTTCATGGCAGCCACCGCGGCTGCTTGTCAAGCAATATGGCTTCAAGATTTGCTAGGAGAAATCATGAACAAAGTGCAAGACAAGGTGGTTCTTAGGATTGATAACAAGTCGGCTATCGAACTAACGAAGAATCCAGTGTTTCACGGAAGAAGTAAACACATTCACACAAGGTTTCACTTCATTCCTAATTGTGTTGAAAATGAACAAGTGGAGGTTGAGTACATTCCTGGTGTGGAACAAAAGGCGGACATTCTCACAAAACCATTGGCTCGAACCAAGTTCAAAGAAATGAGGAGCTTGATCGGGAACAAAGACGTCTCTAGAAGGACTTAGAGATTCGGGGGTGATTGTTGGGAATCCTAAGCTCAGTGGATTCACTGTTCAATCAACTAAGATAGTGCCAGTCAAATTGATTGTGAAAATCCAATTTGTCTAAAACCTTTTATGATTTCTATTTTATAAATAGCTGTGTAAATCGAGTTATGTAATACACAGATCATGAAAACACTGTAATTGGTTTTTGAGTTTATATTTCCAATTATAATCAAAGAGTATATTTTGATAATCATTGTGTTTATACGTATTTATTTGTGTTGAATACGTGATGCTTGACATCCAGAAAGAGACAATGCCATATATTCCGCCTCTGCGGATGAAAGGGCAACTATACTTTGTTTCTTTGACTGATAGGACTCTGCACCGGATCCTAAGTTGACCATGTATCCAGAAGTACTTCTTGCATCGTCTAAAATTCCACCAAAGTCACTATCACTAAAACCTCTTAAGATTGGTTTATCAACCTTTCTATACATAATTCCTTCATTTATTGATCCTTTTATGAACCGCAAGATCCTCTTTCCCGCTTCCCAGTGATCAATCCTTAGTTTTTCCATGAAGCGACTAATCTTACTAATGGCGAACATGATATGGGGCCTGGTTGTGGTTAAGTACATAAGACTCCCAACTAGGCTTCTAAGCAGTCCTGCCATCACTCATCTTGAACCTTTGTAGGATCTCCTTAGTGTATTTCTGTTGTGAAATATATATCAAGTTCTTATCTTGTTTTACTTCAATCCCAAGAAAGTAGTGAAGTAGTCCCATGTTAGTCATTTTAAACTCACTTTTCATCGAGGATTTAAAGGCTTCAATCATGTTGTAAGAATTTCCTGTGAAGATCAAATCATCTACATAGATGCATACTATGAGTATCTCTCTTTCTTGTTTCTTAACGTCCAGAGTGTGTTCTTGAGAGCATTTCTTAAATCCATTTTCATGAAAGTAACTTTCTATTCTGCTATACCAGGCCCGTGGAGCCTGCCTCAATCCGTACAAAGCTTTGTTGAGTTGACACACTTTATGTTCTTCTCCTTTCTTGACATATCCTTGAGGTTGTTTGATATAGATTTTCTCATTTAAAAAACCATTTAAGAAAGCCGATTTCACATCTATTTGGTGGACACTCCATCCATTTTGAGCAGAGAGAGCAAGAACTAGTCGAATGGTTTCCATACAAACAACTGGAGAGAAGACTTCTGTATAATCGATTCCAAAGCGTTGTTTATAATCTTTTACTACGAGCCTGGCCTTGTATCGATCCACTTCTCCTTTTTTGTTTAGTTTGGTTTTGAAAACACATTTAACTCTAATAGCCTTGTGTTGTTTTGGTAAATCAACTAACCTCCAGGTATTGTTCTTTCTTATAGCGTTCATTTCCTCATCCATTGCAATTCTCCACTTCTTGTCTTTATACGCATCTTCAAAGGTGATTGGGTCTGAATCTGCAAATTATGCAAAATCTGCATGAACATCAAAATTTAACCTTCGTGTTGCATCATAGAGATCTCTTATGGCCCTTTTTTTCAGTGGAGGTGATTCTGAAGCGGGTGTAGGACTCATATTACTGTAATCAGATCTTGTTTTGATGGCGTGTGAGGATCGTTGTCTTCAGAAGTTGATGAACTTAATTCATCATTTATATTGCTTTGCTCTTGTGTATCCTATTGATCTACAACCATACAATCTTCTGAAGTTTTTTCTTGTGTTTTATCCCATGCTTGAGTCTAATCAAAAACTGTTGGATTAGGTGTCTAAGTCATGACTGTAAATTGTATTTATCTTGTTAATTGAAGCAAAGTCCATTTGGGTTGCCCTCATAGCTGGAGGATTGATGTAGAGTTCAGTAGAGAGACAGGTTGATTTATTAATTGTTTAATAAATCAATAGAAATTAAATAAATAGTTTATTAATATATTTAAGTGTTAATATATTAATTATAAACTATATTAATTAGAATTTAATTTAGAATTAATTAGATTTAATTCAATGATTAAATTAATTAATTAAAAGTGCAGGGAGTGGTTTGTATTTATTCAATAGTTGAATAACTGGCAAGCCAGTAGCCAGGGGCCAAAGTTGGCGCCAATATGGAGGGAACTCCATAGTTGGCGAAAACCCTAATTAGGGTTTAGAAGCCTTGGTCCAAATGGTCAACAGGCTTGCCCATTAAGAGGCTCCTCTAGGGTTTCAGCTGTAACCCTTGGAGGCTATAAAAGGAACCTCCTGGCTCCCCTTTTCTGCGCCACTTTCATAACTCTCCAGAGACTCTGCTGTTTTCTCTCCTCCATAGCTTGGGTGTGACTGCATTTGAGGTAGGATCTCTTTGCTGCTAGGTTCAAGAACAATATTCAAAGGTTGGTAATTCTTGTTTTGATCTTGAGAATTAAATGTTGGCCTTTAGGTTTATATTATATATTCATTGTAGAAAAACATAGATCTCTTTTAGGGTTGCATGTGAACTTAGGAATTTCAAGTTCATAATTTGTATAAAACCCTTCAGTGGTATTAGAGAGCCAATTTGTTTTTCTTGTGAATTTGATATAATTGCTTGTGTGTAAAGGGTTATTTGCGAAAATTAGAACCCTTGGTGGCCAAGGATTAGACTTGGCGGCTAGGGTTTGAAAACCCTAGCCTCCCTTCCATTTTCTGCGATTTGTATGTTTGCCATGGATAGTAGGTTGTTATTTTGGTAATTGCTGATTAATTAAATAACTGGAACCCCTTATCCACTGCATGTTATTTTCGAGATTTAGGGATAAGGGTTAGTAAATTAATTTGATTAATTTTTGTGATTCCCTTTTCTTGATTTAATTAGTTTAATTAAATTGTTTAATTAAAAGACCAATTAAATCACTTAAAGATTTAATTTAAATTTTTCAAAAAATTCATATAAATTTGCGAAAATTCTTAGAAAATTAAATCTAAAATATTTTAAAGAGTTTAAAATATATCTTATATATTTATGATTAAAAGTTAATATTTATATGTTTGATAAAACTGGTTAGTCTTACTGTTAGTAGGCCACATTCACAAAACTGTCCTATAAAGAGGGTATAAGGCGACTGCCTAAAAAATGGTAGTCTAATGGGTGTCCACTCTCACCCACCGCTCTCCTGGTCAGTCGAGTGTCGTTAGCCGAACGGGTTTGATAGTACCGCTAAGCCTCTTAAAAGTATAATGCTATAATTTAAAGTACTAGAACCTTGAATAAAATCCCAATCTAGTTACTTTAGGTCAAAAATGTGAATTGGTGCTAATCCATGGAATTGCACATTGCACTTTTTGGAACGTTGGTGGAGCGTGTGTGCTTTATCGGCATGCCAACTGGGGTCCACAAAGAGTCGCAATGGATTTCTCGATTTTGCCATTATTGATGGAGCGTGTGTGGTTAACCGGCACGTTAATTTGAGATGGTAATTGACTTCGAGAGTACCAAGCTAATTTGCATGGTTATTCACACCCAGTTTGTGATCCTCGGTATCCCAGTCACAAACAGTGGGGCATTCCCAAGATTAAAACATGCTATTGAATAGTTCAATAAATCTCAAAAGAAACTAGGAATTCCATTATAATTTGATTATGTTTCCGCAGTGGAATTGGCTAAATCGTCATTCGCCTACCTTATAAAATTTTCAATAAAGATTACGGCATCCCTCTTCGATATTGTAGATTGTTATTGTAGGATCCTAGCCTTATATTCATTCTTAGGTGAATATAAGGGTTATTTATAAATGTCTAATTAATACTATCTTCTTCTTTTATAGATGTCTTCTGACCAAACCGCCCCTACTCAAACTCTGGTAATGTCACCTCGATCTTGTCATTGTGCTCCAAAATGATGTTGGACGACACTAACTACAATGACTGGATCCGTAACATCAAAATGGCTCTAAGGTTTGAACACAAAGAGTATGTTCTGGAAACCGAGCTGATTGAGGTTGACCCAGATACCGCTACTCCCGAGGAACTCGCCTCATACCAAAAACACTTGGATGATGCAACCAAAGTGGCGTGCATCATGATCGCCACCATGAACCCTGAGCTGCAAAGAATTTACGAGGACTACTGGCCTTACGAAATGCACAAAGAGCTCGTAGAAAAGTTTCGCAAGCAAGAGCGCATCGAAAGGCGTGAGGTTGTAAAAGCTTTCACTAACGGCAAGCCTAAAGATGGAGAGTCCATCTGCATTCACGTGCAAAGGATGCAAGGTTACGTGGAAAGGTTAAGGAAGCTAGAAATGCATGTTCATGAGGATTTAGCTGTTGACATAGTGCTAAACTCCTTACCCAGTTCTTATGACCAGTTCACATTGGCATATCATTTGAACAACAGTCAGGCAACTTTGGCTGAATTACACCGCATGCTTCGTACTGCTGAAGACGGGATGAAGGGAAAAAGTGTGCTCCCTATTAACCCGCCAGTCCTGGCTATTGGCTCTGGCAAGGGAAAGAAAAGGAAGGGCCCTACGAAGCAAAACTGGAGGGAAAAGGTTCATGTCGGGTCATCTAGCAGTGTCCCGGGAGCCAAGTCTTCCGGCATTCCGCATGTCACGAATCCCAAGGAAGCCGACTGCTTTTATTGCAAAGAAAAGGGTCACTGGAAGAGAAGCTGCCCCAGGTACTTGCAGGATATCAAAGATGGCAAAGTGAAGCCATCACAAGCAGGTACTTACTCTATATCTAATAACTCATCTTCTTCCTGTTCTTGGGTCCTTGATACCGGATGTGGTTTTCATATATGTTCTGATTTGCAGGGCCTAAAGGAAAGTAGGGAGCTGGAACACGGTAAATTGAACCTGGTCATGGGCAATAGGTGTGACAACTGTCAAATTAGTCAACGAAAGTCAACTCAAGTCAACCAGAGCGTACGTTAGGTCAATATATTGAAATGTAAATTTCATAATCTCTACGAGGTATTATTTGATATTATAATACTAAGTATGTTAATTCAAGTCAATTATACGAACAAACGCAATTAAGTTAGATTTTTTTGGTATAAATGAAAAAAAAAATTACATCGTGAATAGTGTCTGACGTGAACAGTAATTCGACGTGAATAGTGTTCAGTAAAAAAAAAAACAACAACAAAATTTCAAAGTCTTCTTAAAAAAGGGTGGGAAGACTTTGAAACTTGTATTTTTCATTTTTTATATAATTTTATTAAAGTGGGCCCCACTTAATTATTTATTCATATTTATATATTTTTCCCCCAAAGAATTCGTATTTTCATTTCGAACACTACGTATTCAATACGTATTGTTAAGTTTATCAAAAATATTATGATTTTTAATAAAACGAAAAATTTACCGTCAAAACCGTATCGTCGATACGAACAACCTGACGTCAAAATTTAATATTATTGATATCAGTTTTATATTTAATATTTTCTTTTTTTTTAAAATGAAATTGTATTTACATTTAAACCCTATATTTTCATTAAACATACAATTAATACCCTTACGTTAATTCGTTAAAGCTTTTTAGTTAAAAAGTTGATATTATTAAACTACGATTTTTGTAGATTACAGTTTTATAAACAAAAATCATTCTTTTTATATAAAAACTATTAATCTATTTAAAGAGTATTTTAAGGGTATGTTTTGTCATAAACAATTTCTAAAAGCTATAAAATTCAAATACCTGTATCTTGAGGGCTGCTATACGAAAATAAATCTACTATAAATAGGACTCAAATTCTCATAATCAAACCACACCAATACAAGCTATATACACATATCGAGAGAGTTGTAGAGATATAGCTTGAAAATATAGTAGAAAGATAGAAAAAGAGGGTTCGAGTTAGAAGCAGTAAGAGTCGGGCGATCTAACAACAATTGGTGATAAGATCATCATCGACATTAAGGTGAGTTCATACCCCTTCTTTTTATCTTTATTCAAGTTTTTAAGGGGGAGAATACAAGTTATACTATAAAAATAGCTATTTATACCCATTTGTAACAATAGTAAACAAAATGTGAATTTTGTAAACATCATTATGACAACAATTCAATTATAGTTCCAAAATATAATATTGAATGATCTACTTACGAGAGCGGTGTCTAGGCCGATCATTTGGGCTAGGTTGTTGGATTTCCGAAAGGCTTATACGCTGGAAGGGTCGTGCCTCCTCATTTGATCTTCTACCTGGCCGTTCTTTATTTGATAGTCATGAAATATTATATTGGAATTAATAAAGGGTATAACCAATTTATTACACCACTATTGTGGAGAATATATCTTAAAAGAAGTTCTTTATAACCATCTAAATAAGTTATTTCACATATATTTGTAAATATATGCTTTTCACAATGGAATACTAAAAATAAACTATTATAGGAATAGTTTGTTGATACAAATGTTACTATGACGTTTTAAAGAGGACAAATAATTATATAAAATATATAATTGTTATACATTACTATATTATCAAGGGAAAAATGATAATGGACAAATACAAAGGTTTTTCATATACAAACTTTAACAAGTTGATTGATACATACATTTTTGTGAGACGGGTCTTCACAGTGCTTATTTAAGTACATACTATAAGTCCTGAAATTTATAACCAAAGTCTCGGTAAGAGAGTGTGATATTTGTGTATAGATCTATACGGGATTGACAACCCCGCACCTGAGCTGCTAGCTACAGCTAGACCGACAGGTCTGAGGTGACAAATGTCATAACAGTCCGACGCCTGAAGAACGTCGAAGCAGGCCTACATGGTCACAGTATGGTTATAGGGCGTCTCGCATGGGAAATCAACTTATTAAATTGTTTACGTGGAAATATACATTTTCAATGGCTTTATACTACAAACTATGCTATACATTTTAGTCCTTGGGTTTTAAGGACTTGGATACATTCATAAGAAAATATTGGATTTTCTTGGATTACAATACTACATTTTACAAGGAAAGAGATTCCTCATACAAGTTTTATGGTATTAAAACTACATTTTAACAAGTTACAAATATAAGTATGGTTTTACTTATACACACTGATTCTATGGGAATTAAAACTATGTTTTATCAAAGATATAAATATAAGTACGGTTTACTTATACATACGACTTTTGTGGAATTAAATCTACGATTCGACTACCAGTAAACACCTATTTACACGGTTTTATACAAGAATAAAACTACGTAATACTATTTTCAAGTATACAAATACCTATACATTTTCGGTCTTTGGGTTTTAAGACTACTACTCATTTATAAGAAAATATTGGATTTTCTGGTTTCAAACACTATCTTTCTACAAGGAAAAAGGATTATGGATTTTCTCATACAAAAATCTTATGAACTCACCAACGTAATGTTGACACTCTTTCAAACTACTTGTATTCTCAGGAAATTGATAGGGTAACTACAACCTTTGACGATGGGTCGCTATGGCGTCATACTATGTATTTTGATATCATATTGTAATTGTATTCAAAACATACAATCTTTTGAACTATTGTAACATTTACAATTATGTATATGATGGATGTGTTTGCTTTGATCACTATTATACAAACGTTGTTTTGATACTGTTCATGAAGTCATCCACCCTCAGACGTTTCCGCCATCGTGGTTTGGGGGTGTGACAATAGGCGAACGTCACCTGTTACCAAGATCGGTGTCTATAAACTAGTGCTTAGTAATGGAGTTAGTTTAGATTTACATAATTGTTGCTATTCGCCTGATATGGCTAGAAACATAATTTCCTTTCATGCATTGTTCAAACAAGGCTTTTATTATACATTTGATAAATTGAATGGTTCAATTTCAGTTTTTAAAAATGATGTTTTATATTTGATGCCTTGCCTTGTGATGGAGTGTATGAATCTATTATGTGTGTTGATAATTATGGTAAAAATGTGTTGCATATTGATTCTTCAAACGGTATAGAAAAGGCGTGTTTGTGGCACTGTCGCCTTGGTCATATTAATAAGAAACACATCGCCCAACTCCAAAAGGATGGAGTGTTGGAATCGTTTGACCTTAAATCGGACGATGTATGTGAGTCTTGTTTATTTGGCAAGATGACAAAATCACCATTCAAAGGGTCCTTTGAAAGAGGTGAAGGTCTGTTGGATATCATACACAGATGTGTGTGGTCCCTTCAGAACAACCACAAAAGACGGCACACGATTCTATGTGACCTTCACTGACGATTTTAGTAGATATTGATATATTCACTTAATCAAGCACAAGTCAGATACCTTTGAAAAGTTCAAAGAGTTTAAAAATGAAGTAGAAAATCAACTGGGCAGAAAGATAAAGATGCTTAGATCCGACAGAGGCGGTGAGTATCTTAGTATCGAGTTTCTCGATTATCTAAAGGAATGTGGAATAGTTTTACAGTTATCGCCTCCCAGGACACCATAGTTGAACGGTGTTGCTGAGAGACGAAACAGAACCCTGTTGGACATGTTTCGTTCCATGATGAATCGAGCTTCACTTCCAATCCATTTCTGGGGGTATGCCTTAGAGATTGCCACCCATATCCTCGACCTTCTTCCAACCACGAAGGTTGCAAAAACGCCGCACGAGATGTGGAAGGTCAAAGTTCCCTCGTTGGCACACATCAAAGTCTGGGGTTGTGAGGCTTTCGTTAGACGAAAGACTCAAGACAAACTCGCACAAAGAAGTGAGAAGTGCTATTTCATCGGATACCCGAAACAGTCATTCAGATACTTGTTCTACTGACCAAGCGAGGACATGGTCTTTCTAGCTAGACAAGGAGTCTTGAGGGAGAGAGAGAGAGAGAGAGCTCATTTCCAAAGAGGACAGTGGGAGCACTGTTGACCTTGAAGGAATTCAGGAAACATCCGATAAAACAACCTTAGGAGAATCTAGCCACCAACATGAGGAAGAGGTTCATGTTGGACCGACTGACATCTCATTGCCCCTTAGGCGTTCGGGTAGAGTTAGCATGCCACCCGAGTTTTATGGTTTCCATATAACTACGGATGGTGATACGTTTGTCAGTGATCGTACACTAACAAATTTGGATGAACCAGCTAACTACTGCGAAGCAGTGGCAGGCCCCGAGTCTGCCAAATGGAAGGAGGCAATAGACAGCGAGATTAAGTCCATGTATGACAATCAAGTTAGGAACTTGGTTGACAATGTGTCGGGTCGTAAGACAGTCGGGTACAAGTGGATCTTCAAGAAGAAGACCGACATGGATGGTAACCCTTCGTGATTGTATTTAGCCTTTTATGTTACTTGAAATCTATTTTTTTTCTTTCTTTCCTCATCATGTTTTCTAATTATCACTTGTGGGCGTCTTTTGGTTATGAGTGTGTTTGACAAAACTAGTTGGAATCTGATAGGTGGTAGCTCGTAACTTGTAGCCGGAAGCTATAGCTTTTTATTTTTATATGAGTGTTTGGCAGAAGTAACTGAAAGCTTTTGAAATATGTCAAATTACGTAAAAGGCCATTTGTTAAAAATATAAATGTCATTTTTAAGGGTAATTTAGTAAACTTGTTTTAATATATAGGAGCTTTTTGCTAAAACTACTTCAACTAGTTTCTGGATTAAGAGTGTTGTTTTAAAATAAAAGCTAAAAGCTTCTGCTGCCGAACAACCAAATGAAGGAAGTATAAGAAGAAATACCAATAATAAAAGAGTATAACGAAGTATGTTAGCTGAAGAAAACCAAAAGCATGTAAGGAAAATGACTAAAAGTCATAATCAATATGAAGTAAAGAACAAGAGTAAATGTCTAAATAAGTATTAGACGAAGAATCAAAGATAAGATAAAAACTAAAACAAACAGACATATTTCCGGATGTGAATAATGGGTAAAAGTGTTTCATAATTGTGAGAAGTGGTCAGTACATGGTTAATAATTATGAAATGTAAGCATACATATATGGGTGTATATATGTTTATACATATGAAAGAGAAAGTAAGTGTGAAATTTATATATTATAAAAGAGTGAGATAGTGTATTTGGCATATAACTCCGAAATACAAAAGAACGAAAGATAATGATAGAATTAATGGGAGTTGTGTATCATCTAAACATACATAAGAAGTAAGTTTTATATAAAATATGGGATAAAAAGAAAGCTAAGAAAAATATTTTGTTGGCATTAGTTACAACAAGTAAAGAGTAACGAGTGATAATGATGATTGAGGGTTGTGTCAAGAAATTGTCATGGAACGAAAATGACTAAAATGTTTAGTTTGAATTCTTAAACCAAAAGAGAATCAAGTATATATAATATACATTAAGAACTTGTAAGCATGTATTAAGAAGTTATTTGAGACAATGAGTTATATCATATTGTCAAGTTAGAATCATGTTATGACTAAAAGTATACAAAGTTGGTAAATAAATCATTGACATCTTTGACTTTTATAAGAGTCAAACTGAGAATATGTGTATAAAAATTTTTTGGAGTATGTATGGAGTATATTGAAATTGAGTCTGGAATTATGAAATACTAGATGGAATGAACTGGAAACACCAAAGAATCCACATGGTAAAGTCGGGATGCTAAGCAGTAATCAAGACATAAAATTTATTTATAAAAGTCAAAGGTGGGACAAGAATTTGAAAATTTATATTTGTAATCAAGAAGTTAACGTATATGATTGTGAAACCTAATTACACCACAAGATGGTAATATCATGAAAAGTGAAATAAGTATGAGATTTTATAAGTCGTTTGAAAATTTGAATTAATGATAATAAACAATTGAAAACCCGATAAAGAAAGAGTAAGAAAGAGATAAGGTGCTAAATTAAGCACTAGTGTACAAGAAAGTAATAAAATATAAATTATTAATATAAGTATGGTACATGGCGTACCCAAAAAGAATGAAAAGTGTATTTATAAAAGTAATGAAAGAAAATTGAAGAACGAGAAAGGCATGGTTATATTAGGAAGTATCTGAGTAAGTAAGGTTGAAATCTCATAAATAATGAAGGAAAATAAAAGAAGTATATAATTAGTCATATAAATGACAAGAGTAGAGAAGAAGGAAGTTGACTGAAATAATAGTAAAACTTTTAGAAAGAAAGCTAATGATGTCTAATTCAATAGTAAAACTGTACAAGTTTACAAGGTCAAATATTGTGTATTATACATAGAAAGAAAGCTAATGATGTCTAATTGATAAAATAAAAAAAGCGGTACGTCGTTTCAACACTTTTAGAACGAGATATGCAGATTCTAGTGAAAGATATACTGTTTTGACAGATTTTGACCCAAACAGAAAAGTGAGGATATAAAGTGTAACGAAAGGAAGAGAATGTATGTAAGAACCCGCGAAAAAGTCAAAAAGGGTAAAACCGTCTTTTGCCACATTGAACGACTATTATGTGTAATAATATGTAATTATGATATTATAATGTAAGAAATAAAAGGTTATATGAAATTTGGAGTTTTGACGTGTGAATAGTGAAATATGGCCGAAAAGGACAAAATGGTCATTTGACATGGAAATGACCAAAATGTCTAGAAAATGTCAAGTTAGAAGTTAATGGAACTTTTGTTGCAAAGTTATGGGTCTTAGGACCATTTTTGTAAAACTAGAAAAGGGTAAATTGTCATTTTACCATAAAAGGGTAATTTGGTCAATTGACCAAGTGAAGGACCAATTATGTAAAGATAGTGTTGGTTGTAGCAAAAGTATAAAGAATGAAAGTTTCATTGTAATAAAACTTGATTATAGTGCTAAAAGTTCAAGAAATGAAACTTAGGGAATAAAAGTGAAAAATCTGGAAATATAAAAGGAAAATATCTCTCATAATTGTTGGCTGAACATTGGAGGTTACGGGAAGGTTCTTGAAGATGTGATTTCTGGAATTCCTTGAAGGTTGAAGCTAGATATCAAGATCATAGCTTGGAATTTGAAGTTTCAAGCAATTAAGGTTAGTAATTTGAGTTTCTAACCTAAGCTCTTGTGGGTTCTTAGTGGGTTTCCATGGAGAGGACTGAAATTTGTAATTTCAGTCATAATCCATGAAGTGTAAATGATTTCTGGACTTAAAACATGTTCATGTAGTAAGAACAAGTGTTAAAAATAGCAAAGTAGGTTGCTATTGTTGAGAAATTTAAATGTTGCTCAAGAACCCTAAATCACGAATTGGTGTGATTAAGGTGTTTATAATAGCTTAAAACCTGTTATTAGTCAAGGGTTTTGGTCCTAGAACAAACCCCATAGGATTAAGAACAGAAATAAGGACTTAATGGGTGAAAACTGCATGCTACAGTGCACAAATCGCGACTGATCAGGCCACTGCCCAGGCGCCAGGCGCAGTGCGCCCAGGACCAGGGCGGGGTGCGCCCAGGCGCAGTGCGCCCCTAGCCAGGCGCAGTGCGCCTCCAGACAGGGACCAAAAATGTTAGAAATTTCAAATATTTCAAACGCTAGAAACTATAGCTAGACATGTCCGATTGACATGAAATTTTAGCCATAACCCTAAAATGGTATAAGAACATGTCGGGAATGGTCAAATCCGTAATTCGACCTTGCAGAAAAGTCACTGTAGCGGCAGTGGCTAAAATCACTATTCACGTTAAAACTTGATTTTGGAATTTGAGCTAGACTTGTCCAATGAACTCCAAATTTGAAACACAAGTCTAATATGGCTTAAGATTTCATGGAAAATAGTCGGAACTGAAATACGACCCCTCGGGGGGTACTGTAGCAATATACGCGTATTTCGGAGAAAAACCGTAAAACGAGTTTATTAATGGTTATACATTTATTATAACCTAGAGTTATGTTATATGAGACCTTAGCATTATAGAGTTAATTATATTGAGTATTTATATACATGATTTGTATAGGTGGTGCTTCAAACGTTATTGAGCACGGGAAAGGAAAAGGCGTACGTGAAGCCTAGTGAATCGTAGTAGAACCAAGGTGAGTTTTATGAGGATTTCTATAGTACATAGCAAAATGTTATTTTTTTTTAAAAGTAAGATTTCCAAATGTTTATAAATACTAAAATTTGGAAGATAGTTTTGAAAGAAGCTCTATACAAGGGCTTAGTGTTTTGAACAGATTTTTGAAGTATGGTTTGCAAGTATTTTTGTAAGAAGTTCCTTATAGGAACTAAGATGTCGAAAGCAGTTTTTGAAAGTATTTATAGTAAAGAGTTATAAAATGTTTGAGTAAGAGTTGTTTACAAATTGTGTCCCATTTTGACCAATTTGAAATGAAATGAAGTAAGAATTAAAGAAAGAAAGAAGTATGAGCCAGTTGTCCGGACTAGGATCACCCACATAATCGGGAGATCAGAAGACACTACTAGGATGGTACCTCCCGTCGCGAAGTAGTTGTCTAGCTTAGTATACCCTAGTGCTTGAATCTGTTTCAAGTCACAAAGGGGAGACAGAATGAGCACAATCAAGTGGACGGATCTGTTCTGTACCACGAGGGGAGCTAGTTGAATGAATTAAAATGACTTAATTTATAAGTTTCAGTTGGTCACGAGTATATGAGAAAGAAATTAGTTTTAAAGAAAGAAAGCAGTTTTCAAGAATAAAACAGTTTTAAAGTAAGAAGCAGTTTTTGAGAAAGAAAGTGTTTTGTTTTTAGTTATGAAAAGAGAAAAGTAAAAGGATTCGAGATTTGTTATGAAAAGGAGTTTTTAGTAGTTTACTTATTATCAGTTCAAGTTTTAAACAGAAAAGTTTTGGGTCTAAACCCATATTACTCACGAGACTTTATGTCTCACGTACTACTTGTTTTAAATGCTATGTACTTAGGTGAGAGGAGCAGGAGCTAGGTTACTTATTATACCTTGAAGCTGGGACAATGTAAATGCAGATAAGTTTAAATTATGGTTTCTGTATTGAGTCTGTAATACCCTTTCAGTATAAAGTTTAAAAAAAATATTTGGTGACTTGTTATTGGTCACGTTCGGTAAAATAAACTATATTGAATTATGGTTTGAGAAAGGGGTGTTACAGTTTTGGTATCAGAGCCATAGTTTAAGCGAACTAGGTGTCAGTACTTGAACCTAGACTTAAACTATGTAGGAGTTAAGTAAAGTACATACTTGAGTATGATGTTGAAAATAAGTAGAGGTAGAAGTAAATCCATAATAGTGGAACATGAGTCCTGGTGGTAAACTGAGAACAAATGTGTATAGGTGGTTATAATAATATGGGCCCGTACTATCATAATCACAGGATATACATTTGAGGTTGGTGGAACCACACAGGAATCATGTGAAGCGGTAAGAGATAAGTGTAAGGGGTTTGAGGGGTATATATTCAGTATACCTATAGAAGAAAATCCAGTATGACTGGAAATAATACAGCATAAAAGAAAAAATGTTAACGATAAAATAGCAAATATGAGATATATAGGGAAAAATCCCATACTCTATATGGGTCAGTATAAAGTATATGTAATAAGACATAAGAAAATACGGGTAAAGGGCACTGAAAATAAGATGACTAAAATGTTAAAGTAATGAAGAAGAAAAGTTTGAATTTGTGGTTGTGATGACCACCATATAATATGAGAAATAATGTAAAGTATAACAGGAATCAGTAAAAGAGACAT
The DNA here is from genome assembly GCA_023525715.1 of Cichorium intybus. Lineage (NCBI taxonomy): Eukaryota > Viridiplantae > Streptophyta > Magnoliopsida > Asterales > Asteraceae > Cichorium > Cichorium intybus. Next base: position 3,047,322 of record JAKNSD010000024.1, read on the forward strand.
GGCCAGAATGTGTAAATGTATTGAAAATGTTAATAGAAGTAATGAAGTATATAGTACAGTTATAAAATAAAGAGTATAACTGAAAATTTCAGTTGTCTAACGGAAATGAATTATAATTATGGAATATAAATAAGAAAGATTGGAAAGGAATGTGAGTACAGATATATGAATTAAATTCATATAAGAAAGAAGAATGAAAACATTTAAACAGAAAGAGTAAAAAGAAGTGAGTTGGATAAACCCAATTGAAGTATAAATATTAAAAAGTAGTATGATGTGTTGTTCATGGACAACCAAGAAATGAAAGTATGTATATAAAAATTGTGAGTAAATAAGATAGTATAAAATGAAAGCAAACTACTTAACTAAGTAGTAGAAGATGAATCTAAGATAGACATGAAAATATCGGAAATGGGAAGTTGTGACTTCCAAACTTGAGGGTAATATGACAAATAAAGATATCTAATAGTTGAAGCAAATAACTAAGTTTGAAATGTATTATAGTGAGCAATATAACAAAGTAAGTTAATTGAATGGAAAAGTAATAAAATTTGTTAAAGACTATGAGTATGTTGCATTTTTATAATGCAAGAGAATGAGTTGAGAAAATAGAGAGACTGAATGCCTAATTAAATGTTAGATGAACAGTTAAAGATAATACAGATAATGATGACACTGAGAAAAAAAAAATAAAAAGATAGTTATTAAAGAAATGGTCATTTGAAAATCAGATTTAGTGACCATATAAATATGAAATAAGAAGAATTGAGAATGGTAAAAGTATAACTGAAAGACTGTGAGAAAATGATTGAGAGTCACAAACAATAGGGGATAAAGAATAAAAGCAAATATTTGGATAGGTATTAGACAAAGAGTCAAATATGATATAAAGGGTAAAAGTGTATATTCAGATAAGTGTCAGATAAAGAACTAAAACAAAGAGACAAGAAGTTACCACTTCTAAGAAGAAGTGAAGGGCAAAAGTGGTCAAAGAATAGAGAAACTATAAAAAAAAATGAAGGTAATCTATATGATTATGAAAGCAGTGTATGATTAGTATGTATGATGAGATAAAACAAGAAATTGCTGAGACAGAAATGTCAAATTTTATTGAAACATGATTATAGTGCAGTCAGGATAAAAAGAGAAGTAAAAGTTATTTTGGCATTAGCCATAGTAAATAAAGAGTAAGCAAGAGGTAGAATGCTAAACTAAGCATTAAGAATTATAAAAAAAACATAAGTAACAAGATGAGAATGGTACATGGGGTACCCAAGAAGATAAGATGTGTACTCAAAGGAGTACTATAAAGAAACTGAGAAATGAAAAAGACAAGATTATACTAGAAAGAATAATGAGTAAAAGAGATTGAAATTTACTAAAATATCATAAAAGTGAAAGAGATGTTTAGATCTTTAATACGCCGAAAGATAAAAATAATATAAGTAAAGAATGATACTAGACATGTATTTATAAAAGTAATACATGCAAGTAATAAGATGATAGGGTAATAACCTTATGAGAATGTAAGAAAACTAATAGTAAAGACAAAGAAAAAGAGAGAAAGGATAGAAAATTCTTTGAATATTAAAGATGAAAGAAACAAGAATAACGATTGACTTTTGAAAAGTCAATTCCTCTGGTATATGTAGATATACGAAGTTGTAAAACTTCTAAAGAAATGTATAAAGACGAAGTGGGCAGATATCGTGTAAATATACATATATAAATATATACATGAGATCGGAGTCTAATGACAAAAACAAAAAGAAGTAATTAGAAACGTAGATTGACTATTGGAAAGTCAGTTTTCTATAATAAAATATGGAATGCTAGAGCTTCTAAAATAAGATAGAAAAAGTAAATTTAAAATATGAAATTTACTCTAGTAAGAAAATAAGTAAAAGCATTTATTACATTAAAAGAGAAGTCTAGTAATGCGCCTGTCCTTATATTACTAGATGGGACAGAAGATTTTGAAGTAGACAACCTCACATAGAGGGCTTAGCTGTGTGTAGATGCAGAGGAGTACGAGTATAGCATATGCTCCCAGATAGTTAAAAGCCCTAAAAATACAGTATATTACCTATGATATAGAACCAATAGCGAAAGTATTTGCCTTGAAAATTTGGAGGCATTACCTGTATGGAACAAAGCGCAAGCTATTCACTGATCACAAGAGTTTGTAGTATGTGTTCACTCAAATAGAGTTGAACATAAGACAGAAAAGATAGTTAGAGTTGATCAGTGATTATGTTTGCGAGATTGTTTACCATCCAAGCAAGCAAGTGTAGCAGCAGATGCATTGAGTAGAAAAGTTCCAGAGAAAAGAATCAATGCAAGATTGATACGTATAGGACACTAAAAAGAATCAATGCAAGATTGATACGTATAGAACTAGTGTCCAGTATTGTAGAACAGGGTAAAGCAGTTCAACAAAAAGTTGGAAAAAGCATAGACTTGAAAGATGAAAAACAAGGAAGATATGCAGTTTGAGATAAGTAGACAAGAGTTAAAGACTTCTAGAACCCGCATTTGGGTGCTGAAAGCAGGAGATTTGAGAAAGTTGATTTTTGAAGAGTCATATAAATTTAAGTTTAAAGTTGAAAAAAATACGTCTCCAAGTGTGTCACTTGTGCACAAGTCAAGGCGGAACATCAGGTCCCGCATGGAGATGCTCAGTCATTGCACATTTTAGCCGGAAAGTGGGAAGATGTAACTATGGACTTTATTGTTGGGTTACCAAGTATGAGAAGAGGTGATGATAGTATATGGGTCATAGTGGACCGATTGACCAAGAGTGTACTATTTCTAGCCATAAAAGAAACTACTCTATTGGAGCAGTTAGCCCAGTTATATATAGATGAAGTGTTAAGTTAAGAAGATATGATGCACCGTTGTCTATCGTGTCAGAAAAGACCCCAGATTTACCTCTAACTTTTGGAGATACTTACAAGAGAAAATGGGGAAAAAAGTCAGCTAAATACAACGTATCATCCACGAAAGGATGGTCAGAGTAAACGAACAATTCAGACAGTAGAAGATATGCTACGATCATGTGTGATGGATTTTTGAGGAAATTGGGATGAACACCTGCCATTAGTGGAGTTTGCATACAACAATAGCTACCATTCTAGCATTAAAATGCCACCTTTTGAGGCATTGTATGGTAGAAAGTGTAGAACTCCTTTATGTTGGTCAGAGGCAGGTGAGACTAAGCTTATAGGGCCAGAGATTTTTAGAATGACAAATGAGAAGATCGGAGTAATTTGAGCCAGCATGAAAGCAGCACAAGATCGGCAAAGGAGTTACACAAATCTAAAGAAGAGACCTTATGACTTACAAGAAGGGGATTTGGTGATGATAAGGGTGTCGCCATGGAAAGGAGTGGTTAGATTTGGCAAGAGAGGAAAGCTGAGTCCAAGGTACATTGGACCTTTTAGAATTCTGAAGAGAGTTGGGTTACAGGCATTCAAGCTAGAGTTACCACCCGAACTTAGTGGAATACATGATACCTTTCATGTATGCTACTTGAAGAAGTATTTTGGTAAAAAAAGAGCTAGTAATACCGTATACGGATTTGAGAGTGGAGACCAACAAAATGATTGAAGAACTTGAAGCGATTCTAGAGATGTACACCAAAAAGCTAAGGAATAAAGAGATTGACCTTGTACTAGTCAAGTGGAAGTATCCCTTAGGGTCAAACTTGACTTGGGAGACGTTAGAAGAAATAAAGAGAAGATATCCGAATTTCACGGATTACGAAAAGATTCCGAGGACGGAATCCGCTTAAGGAGGGGTGACTGTAAGAACCCGCGAAAAAGTCAAAAAGGGTAAAACCGTCTTTTGCCACATTGAACGACTATTATGTGTAATAATATGTAATTATGATATTATAATGTAAGAAATAAAAGGTTATATGAAATTTGGAGTTTTGACGTGTGAATAGTGAAATATGGCCGAAAAGGACAAAATGGTCATTTGACATGGAAATGACCAAAATGTCTAGAAAATGTCAAGTTAGAAGTTAATGGAACTTTTGTTGCAAAGTTATGGGTCTTAGGACCATTTTTGTAAAACTAGAAAAGGGTAAATTGTCATTTTACCCTAAAAGGGTAATTTGGTCAATTGACCAAGTGAAGGACAAATTATGTAAAGATAGTGTTGGTTGTAGCAAAAGTATAAAGAATGAAAGTTTCATTGTAATAAAACTTGATTATAGTGCTAAAAGTTCAAGAAATGAAACTTAGGGACTAAAAGTGAAAAATCTGGAAATATAAAAGGAAAATATCTCTCATAATTGTTGGCTGAACATTGGAGGTTACGGGAAGGTTCTTGAAGATGTGATTTCTAGAATTCCTTGAAGGTTGAAGCTAGATATCAAGATCATAGCTTGGAATTTGAAGTTTCAAGCAATTAAGGTTAGTAATTTGAGTTTCTAACCTAAGCTCTTGTGGGTTCTTGGTGGGTTTCCATGGAGAGGACTGAAATTTGTAATTTCAGTCATAATCCATGAAGTGTAAATGATTTCTGGACTTAAAACATGTTCATGTAGTAAGAACAAGTGTTAAAAATAGCAAAGTAGGTTGCTATTGTTGAGAAATTTAAATGTTGCTCAAGAACCCTAAATCACGAATTGTTCTAATTAAGGTGTTTATAATAGCTTAAAACCTGTTATTAGTCAAGGGTTTTGGTCCTAGAACAAACCCCATAGGATTAAGAACAGAAATAAGGACTTAATGGGTGAAAACTGCATGCTACAGTGCACAAATCGCGACTGATCAGGCCACTGCCCAGGCGCCAGGCGCAGTGCGCCCAGGACCAGGGCGGGGTGCGCCCAGGCGCAGTGCGCCTCCAGACAGGGACCAAAAATGTTAGAAATTTCAAATATTTCAAACGCTAGAAACTATAGCTAGACATGTCCGATTGACCTGAAATTTTAGCCATAACCCTAAAATGGTATAAGAACATGTCGGGAATGGTCAAATCCGTAATTCGACCTTGCGGAAAAGTCACTGTAGCGGCAGTGGCTAAAATCACTATTCACGTTAAAACTTGATTTTGGAATTTGAGCTAGACTTGTCCAATGAACTCCAAATTTGAAACACAAGTCTAATATGGTTTAAGATTTCATGGAAAATAGTCGGAACTGAAATACGACCCCTCGGGGGGTACTGTAGCAATATACGCGTATTTCGGAGAAAAACCGTAAAACGAGTTTATTAATGGTTATACATTTATTATAACCTAGAGTTATGTTATATGAGACCTTAGCATTATAGAGTTAATTATATTGAGTATTTATATACACGATTTGTATAGGTGGTGCTTCAAACGTTATTGAGCACGGGAAAGGAAAAGGCGTACGTGAAGCCTAGTGAATCGTAGTAGAACCAAGGTGAGTTTTATGAGGATTTCTATAGTACATAGCAAAATGTTATTTTTTTTGAAAAGTAAGATTTCCAAATGTTTATAAATACTAAAATTTGGAAAATAGTTTTGAAAGAAGCTCTATACAAGGGCTTAGTGTTTTGAACAGATTTTTGAAGTATGGTTTGCAAGTATTTTTGTAAGAAGTTCCTTATAGGAACTAAGATGTCGAAAGCAGTTTTTGAAAGTATTTATAGTAAAGAGTTATAAAATGTTTGAGTAAGAGTTGTTTACAAATTGTGTCCCATTTTGACCAATTTGAAATGAAATGAAGTAAGAATTAAAGAAAGAAAGAAGTATGAGCCAGTTGTCCGGACTAGGATCACCCATATAATCGGGAGATCAGAAGACACTACTGGGATGGTACCTCCCGTCGCGAAGTAGTTGTCTAGCTTAGTATACCCTAGTGCTTGAATCTGTTTCAAGTCACAAAGGGGAGACAGAATGAGCACAACCGAGTGGACGGATCTGTTCTGTACCACGAGGGGAGCTAGTTGAATGAATTAAAATGACTTAATTTATAAGTTTCAGTTGGTCACGTGTATATGAGAAAGAAATTAGTTTTAAAGAAAGAAAGCAGTTTTCAAGAATAAAACAGTTTTAAAGTAAGAAGCAGTTTTTGAGAAAGAAAGTGTTTTGTTTTTAGTTATGAAAAGAGAAAAGTAAAAGGATTCGAGATTTGTTATGAAAAGGAGTTTTTAGTAGTTTACTTATTATCAGTTCAAGTTTTAAACAGAAAAGTTTTGGGTCTAAACCCATATTACTCACGAGACTTTATGTCTCACGTACTACTTGTTTTAAATGCTATGTACTTAGGTGAGAGGAGCAGGAGCTAGGTTACTTATTATACCTTGAAGCTGGGACAATGTAAATGCAGATAAGTTTAAATTATGGTTTCTGTATTGAGTCTGTAATACCCTTTCAGTATAAAGTTTAAAAAAAAAATATTTGGTGACTTGTTATTGGTCACGTTCGGTAAAATAAACTATATTGAATTATGGTTTGAGAAAGGGGTGTTACAATGTAATCCTTAAAAACGGTAATAAATCGGGAGCCGTTAGTAGAAATAAAAGAAAGAATAAAAGTAAACTATCTATGTAACAACACATGAGCAAGGAAATAAGAAAAGAAAAGGGTGAGAGAGAATAAGTAATGAAGTTATGCTTAAGTAAAATGCCCATTACAGGACGAAATATTGTTTTAAAAAAAAGATATTGTGTATTTATAAATTTGTATAAATACAAAATTTTTACCAAATTGTATTTGGGAAAAAGTGTTATAAGTGAAGAATATGATTAATGTAATCTCATGAAGTTCTGGTAAACATATGAGAAGGATTACAAATTTAAGTTGCTATTTTTGATAAGAATATGAATGTATGAAATCACTTTGTAAAATAAGCTTTATTAAAAGATTTATCTATGAATAAAATGAGGTAAAAAAGAGATGTAATAAGAATATGGGATGGGTGAGTTCTTGAGGAAAAGAAGCAGAAATATGAAGCACCTTATGAGAAATTGAAAGAAATATTTAGGAGGAAGAGGCTATGCAAATTCTGCATAAAGAATTGAAAATAGAAACCTTTAAAGGTTGATTAAAGAACCAAAAACAATTATAGAAGGAAATACTAAAAAAAAAGATAAAAGAATAAAGAATATGACTATGTGTTGATAAAAGGAAGTATTTACTAGGAACTAAACTTTGGCTGAGAGCCTTTGAAAAGGAGGGAGAAGTGATCCCTTAACTTAGTAGTTGTGTAATGATTCCGAGGACGGAATCCTAATAAGGGGGAGGTAGTTGTAACGACCTAAAAATCTTGAATTTATATTCGAGATAACGCTTAAGGTAAAGACCAAAAATTTTGAAAGTTGTAAAATAATGTAGCTTGAAATGTAGTAAAATTCCAAGAGTTTGGAGAAAATTGGTGAAAAAGGGCAAATTAGTCTTTTGCCATGTTTTGGACTTTTGTATAAAAATATTTGAGTTTGTGGGTAGAAGTGTGAGAAGTAGAAGTTGGTGTAATAAAAGTATGTTCGTGAGGGTAATTTGGTCAATTTACCATAAAAGGGTAATTTGGTCATTTGACCATGTGCAGAAATTATTATGAAATTATATTTTTGTTTTGGACTAAAAATGTAAGAGATATAGTTTTATGTGGCAAAACTTGATGTTAGTGCCAAAAGCCCAAGGAATAGAACTTCAGGGACTAAACTGTAAAATCTGAAAATAGAAAAAGAGGAAAATAACTCTCATAATTCTCAGAAATTATAAAGAGTTCTAGAGAGGCTACGGGAGGGTTTTCTTGAGAGCAAAATTCTGGAAATTCTTGAAGATAGAAGAAGAATTGAAGAATCAAGCTTGGAATTGGAAGTTTCAAGCTAAAATCAAGGTTTGATTTTCGACAGGAATCTGTCCTATGTTGTATAATTCGTAGAAAAATCATACGATGTCCAAATCAGGCGATTCTAGTGCCCATGGTTTCGACTGGATGTCTTTTTCAGTTCACCAGTTGGGGTCCAGACCTCATTCGGTAATTTCTAGGGTTTTGGACCCGATTTCGATGAGTATGATTTCTGTATCCAGTTGTGTTGTGAAATTCTTGTAAAATCGTGTGTTCACTGGATTGTTCTGAAATTTTGTGTGGAGAAGAACCTTGTCATGAGCCATACTCGACCAAAAGGGGTTGACTCAGTTCATTGTTTTGGTTTGGACTTTGGTGTGTGCAATCTGACCTCCACAAATTGGTTGCTGCACACCTAGGTCAACTTGTGGGATTTGTAATTCCCAAATGGTTCATATTTTAGGTCTAAAAATTTGATGGGAAGGTCATCCTCATGACTACAGTGTTCCATCCAGAGGGCTTGATCCAATTCCATTAGGAAGCTAGGGTTCCAATGCCTTCTCTTTGACTGAACCAGAATTGTAGCTGTGCACATTGTCCTTGTTGCACGATTTTTAGTTTTCAATTGGCTTATGCTTTGAGTTTGATTTTTTTATGAGAGCTTTATATTCATGTCTAGTGTAACTCGTCCAAAAGGTTTGATTTATTTCGTTTTATTAGTTAGGTTGTCGGACCAATCTTTTCAAGCTATGCTGAGTTGTGGCAGAAATGTTGCTGCTCATTTCCTTCTTGTTGTGTGATTTTTAATTCTTAATTGGTTTGTCTTTTGGGTCTGAATTTCTGAGGATGGTCTCTTGGTTATATCTAGTATGCCTATGTGAGAGGGTTTTCCTTGATTCCATTCCCAAGTGGAATGGAATTGGTGATTCCTCCACTAATCCAGATTTGTGACAGATTGCACTGTCAATCTTGTCACTTATTTTCTAAGATCTTAGAGTGTGATTCAAGTCTCGGTATCTTCTTGAGACTTGTCATGTATTGTGTCTATTTTTCAGAATGTCTGAGTTTGTGCCATTCGAGTTTCTGGGTTGGGAGTTATGGTCAATTCTTTGACTATGCGTCTTAGATGTCAAAATCTAAAAATGAGTTAATAATGTGATATTAATCTATTAAGATGTAGATTAAGAGGTCTTTAATTGTTACTAAGGCCTAGCTTGTATTAACTAGAATGTTAAATGAACTCCTTAGGTATTAAGGAGTAAAGTTGAAGGAAAGGAAAACACAACGGGAAGAAGTGATTCTCTAACTAGACAATGTGAGTACATGAGATATTTTACCTATTTTGGGGTACATGGCAAGTAAGTATATTCAAGACTTCTTATAAAATTTCTATATGTGAAATTATATGCAAGAGTATTATTTCTAACTGGTCTATGAAAGTATAATGCTATATTTGAAGTTATGTTTTTGGACTACAAGTCAAATTATGTGAAAGTATGTTTTGGCATATGAGCCAATTATGTGAAAGTATGTTTTGGTTATAAGCCATATATGTTTTCAAGTATGAATAGGCATATAGCCACAAGATGTTTGAGAAGTATGCTTTGGATATAAACCATATATATTTGCAAGTATGAACGGGCATATAGCCATAAGATGTTTGGAAAGTATGATTTGGCATTAAGCCTAGAATATTATAAAGACATGTTTTAAACATATGATTAATATGTGATGAAAGTTATAAATTTGGCATTTAGCCATAAAGACAGGAAATGATGAAGTTTGGCACTTAGCCACAATGTATGTAAAAATGTTATTAATGGAACCATGTCGTGTTCCACCTAAAAATGTAGTTTATGTCACTGGTATTTTGAGCAAGCAATGTTACTAATAGAACCATGTCGTGTTCTAATGGAACCATGTCGTGTTCCACCTACCCGGGTTAGGTATGAAGTCTACTGGGGAAAAAGCCCCATCGCGAAGTAGATTTCCTAAGCAACTTCTACCGGTGAGGATTGATCTGTTCTTTCTAGCTGTAGAGACTTGGGGTATCACTTATGGTGATTAAAACCCTAAGTATAAAAATCCAGCAAGTTTATAATACCAGTCAAAGAAAGTAAGAAAGATGTTATGTTTACAAGTTATGATATGAAATGATTTTGAACAGTAAAGAGTTATAGTATGTTACTACTATAAAGTTTTGAAAGATGTTTTATGTTATAAGTTTTATAAAAAGGTTGGAAAAAGAAGTTAAATGTTTGAGTCTAAAACTCATGTAACTCACGAGACATTATTGTCTTAAGTATTCTATGTTTTGCCATGTATTCCAGGTTAAAATGATATGCTATAATTGGATGAAGTTTAGCTGGAGTGGAGCTCGAGTTAGCTCCTATTTTGGACTCAATGTTTAATCCTTTCTTGCTTACTATGGTTAGTTTTGGTATGGATTTGTAACACCCACTGTTTTTAAACATGTAAATTATCGGTTTTTGATAAACCGTATTTTTGTATTCATGTATTTATACGAAAAACCATAGTATTTGCAAACAGTAGAAATGGGGTGTCACATGGTACAAGCTACAATCTTCAAACTCTTAACTTTTAATATATATTTAAACAAACAATAAACATACTTTCTTTATATAAAAACAACATACTTCTGTTTTATGTCTAGAGTTTGGGTTAATCATAGAGTTGGCAAGTTTAGTCTTGATCGGGGTAACTGGTTTAATTCCCCTTTGTCTTGTTTGTGATGTAAACTTTGTACTCTTTTCCCCTCCCTCTAGTGACTTGCTAGAATTTGGGTTTTATTTATAATATATTTGCCGGTTCCAAAAAAAAAAAAAAAACAACAACAAAAAAGTTGCAACAAATCATTTTTCTGAAAAAAAGTTCCTCAACTATGCAAAAAATCATTTAATTTTCGTAGAAGATTTAAACCCTTATTTGTGTGGCTGCTTCTTTAGTGTCGAAAGTTAACAAAACACACATATTAAACACCACGAACAAAAAATCATAGTTTATTCTCCTATTTTTTAAATTGGAAACCTGCTGAGAGGACTTAAAATAGGTAAAAAAAGACTTTATTCCCCTAAAAGGCTAAAAAAAATTAGGAACCTTTTAGACCAACAACTAATAGTTGGCTGGGCAGAGTGACATTTTGCCCTAAAACCTAACAAAACTGCATATACTGTCAAGAAGACTAATATTTGTAAAAGCTCAATTAACTTAATAATCTTTCAAAAGATCATTAAGAATCCCATAAACAAAAAAACAAACAATGTACACACACTCATGATTGTTTGTATTCTCGATAACTTCCGATAACTTCCATTTCATATTTCTCTTCTCCATTTTATCCTATATGAAAACAATATACGTAAACACTCAATTCCATTTAATAATCTTGCTAAAGATCTTTGAGAATCCCATTCTTAATCCAATCTATGAAACATAAATAAAAACTTAGATGATCTAAATCGATACCATTTTATATCCCACGGATCCTATAACACAGAATGTCAACTCCATGCGCGAAATTATGATAAAAAAGAACCACAACTAAAAAAGATGTACAGAACCGTAAATCAACAACCAACCATAAAAAATAGAACCACAAATCGGAAAAAATTGGATTCGACTAACGGTACCCAGTGTACAATTGTTGATTTTTCACTGATGTTGGACCCATTGATATTTTGAAACCAAATCCTCCATGTTCAAGAAGTTTACAAAATCACAATCAAATGACAGGTCACACATGTAGTAGCATTAATGCTAGTTCTTTTTTAACAATTAGAATGTTACTCGTTTACAATTACTTAGCATAATTATTACCTGGTCTACAACTTCTACACAAGAATGTATACTTTCTTTGAAGATAATACCTCATGTAACTTGTAAAATGGCAAAGTCGTGATATATACATAGTCTCTAAAAGAACAATTATATTAAGCCACAAAATTAGAAAGAAAAAATGTTACCCTTTGATAAGATACTAGTTTCACTGTGGTGGATGGACAATTGAGTTGCAAGGGTGTTTGGAAGATATCACTATGGTATGGTCACCGTCTAAAAACACTAAGATCTATTGAATCATTGACCATTTCAAATTCTTGATATAAACCATTTGATGTTGCAGGGACTACATTTTTTATAGTCGAAGAAGATAGCGACTTGGATGATTTGCCGGCAAGAATATCAAAATCTGTATTGATCAAAAAGGACTTTTAACTTTAAAAAAGTTGAATACGGTAGCGACTTGGATGGATTAAAATTGTCGGCAGTTCAATATTCGGTATAAAAATCAAAACTCATATTTGGCTCAACGTGATTTAGTTTTCAACATATTTAGGTTTCCTTTGATTTTCATTATTTAGGCATGTGATTTATATTTTTGTTATTTGATTTAACCTCCTGTTCATCGTTTACATGTTTTATTCCTTTGATTTTCATTGATTCGACTAAACCTTTTATTCTTGTTTATTAATTTGTTTTCCTGTTCATCGTTTACATCAGCTTTTTCTCTCTTTTCTCATTTTTATATTTCCCCATCCCACTCCATCTCACACTCATGGAAGCAGTTCCCACCGAACCTGTAATGTCACATCATATATATATATATATATATATATATATATATATATATATATATATATATATATATATATATATATATATATATATATATATATATACCTTATTATAATACATACATAAATTATAACTATCTTAATACATAAAAGTCTTAAAGTCTTAAAAATATACAATCCTTTTAAGCACCTTATATCAAATGTTAAAAACTCTTAATTCCCGGATGACATTTTAGTTTGACGCATGGTACCACTAGTTTCAGGATTGCCACCATGTCCTCTAATCCAACGAATGAAAATAAGCTAACAATTATAAAGGTTGATCCAACGAACTTAAGCGTAGCTGAACAAACACAAATGGATGACTTCACATTTATGGCTCTCCCGCCTCTTCGATTTTCAACGCCTTTTAATAGACTCCCTCTTTCCCCTCGAAACTTTATTATTGACCGCCCCTAAAAACCTAAATCTGCAACCAACCACCACCACTACGACTATTTTTTTGTTGGAACCGGCAATTTTAACACCTTGAGGGTACGCAGCCTTGCAACCCAGGGCGGTTGGCAATTACCTATGGCGCAAAGCCTTTCCTCTCCACCTGTTTTTCGCCGACCAGGGAAAATCTCCCACATGGGGTTACTTGGAGTCGAACTCCAGACCTTCCACCACATGGGTATATAACTCCGATGCATCCACCCAGCTAGGCTGGGCTTCACTTGCCACCACTACGACTATTGGCACGCAACATTATCACCAGACTATGATCACACTACAATCAGTCCACTAACCCATGGCCACCACTGCAACCCTAAATCTGCAACCAGCCTCCACCAGACGCCGGCACCTCCATCCTCCCCTGTCACCTAGAGCCACGACCAACTCTCACCTATACATCTTGGCAAGGCATCGTCTCCACCATCCGTCGTCAACCCGACGATACAAACTCAAACATCTGTTATTTGCAATTGTACACAAAAGTACCACCACCTACTGTCATTCACCATGAGGAATGTCACTACAAACCCCATTCTTTCTTTCTTTGGTGTGAGAAGAGACACAGCCACCACCACCAAGCACCCTGCCAGTGGCAACTCAACGCCCACCACCATCTTCAGTCACCAAAGCCTCCATCCTCCCCACCGCCATCCTCGAACACCACGCCTTTCAAAATCCGGCGCTCTAAAGTCCGCATTGAAAACACCCATGGGCAACGCATCACCATCGCTAGCACCATCAAGGGTATGCTTTCAATTTCTTAAAATTATTCATTTTTTGTCGACATTTTGAATAATGTGGGGATTTTTTCTTTTGATCTTATTGTAGTTTGGACTTTGGATTTTTAATTTAATTTTTTTACAAATGAACATGATATGGCTATCTATTCATAGGTAAACTCATGCTAACAAACACATACAAATCTGAAGAAAGATTAGAAAAGGGACGACATGTGGAAAAGAATACGAGAGATTGGTGGAAAGACTTCCGTTTTTCATATATCAAATTAGGGTACAGGAGATACATTATTTATACAAGAGATGACTACCTACCTATCACTTATCTAGCCGTGAATATAGGATCTGAATACAACAATCAAATGTTACATATGCAAGTCTTATCTTTTCCTAGTATTGCTCTCGCCAACACTCCCCCTCAAGGTGGAGAATGTATGTCTAACATTCCCAGCTTGCTAAGAGAGCAATGAAATGATTTTCCACACACTGCTTTGGTTAGCATATCTGCTAGTTGGTCCCCCGAGGCAACGTGTGGAAGCTCTATAGTCTTCCTCTCTAAGTGGTCCTTTATGAAATGTCTATCGATCTCAACATGCTTCGTTCTGTCATGTTGCACTGGATTGGTTGCAATCTTCACTGCAGCTTCATTGTCGCAATACAACTTCATTGGAAACCTTTGTTCAATTCCAAGATCACGTAGAATCCTCTTGATCCACAGTAATTTACAAATACCATGCACCATTCCTCTAAATTCTGCTTCAGCACTTGACCTTGCCACTACCTTTTGCTTCTTACTTCGCCATGTAGTAAGATTTCCACCAACAAATGTGAAGTAACCAGATGTAGACTTTCCATCATTTCGATCTCCTGCCCAGTCTGCATCTGAGTAACCAAACACACCACTGCCTTTGTTTTTTCCAAAAAACAAGCCTTTTCCTGGAGAAGACTTGAGATACTTCAATATTCGATACACTGCATTCATATGGTCTTCACTTGGTGATTGCATAAAACGGCTAACTACACTTACTGCATAGGCAATATCAGGTCTTGTATGAGATAAATAAATTAACTTCCCAACCAGCCTTTGGTACCTTTCTTTATTTGCCGGTACTTGGTTTGATGAGCTAGAAAGTTTGTGATTGACTTCGATCGGTATGTCCACTGGCTTGCAGTCTAACATACCAGTTTCAGTGAGAAGATCGAGAACGTATTTTCTTTGGCACATAGAGATTCCATTTTTCGACCTTGCTACTTCGATCCCAAGGAAGTATTTCAGTGGCCCGAGGTCTTTAAGCTCAAACTCCCTTTCTAGAAGTGACTGGAGTTTGGTTATTTCATCTGAGTCGTTTCCGGTGACCACCATATCATCCACATACACGATCAATGCTGTTATCTTTCCGGTGTTCTTCACGAATAGAGTGTGATCGGCATCACTCTGTTTGTACCCTATTTTCTTCATAAAATTAGAAAAACGTCCAAACCATGCCCGAGGAGATTGTTTCAAACCGTACAACGCCTTCTTGAGCTTACACACTTTTCCGTTTGACTTTATTCCCGGAGGCAAATCCATATACACTTCATCTTCCAAACACCCATTTAGGAAGGCGTTTTTCACATCAAATTGCTTAAGTGGCCAGTCTTCATTTGCTGCAATTGATACTAATATCCTGATAGTGTTCATTTTTGCGACAGGTGCGAACGTATCCCCATAATCAATGCCGTATTTCTGTGTGTAACCCTTCGCCACAAGTCGGGCTTTATACCGATCTATGTTCCCCTTTTCGTCAAGCTTTATGGTGAATATAAATCTGCATCCCACTGTTTTCTTTCCCAGAGGGAGTTCCACGAGTTCCCACGTGTCGTTCTTTTGTATTGCCTCCATCTCGTTATTCACCGCTACTTTCCATTTGGGATCTTTTAGAGCTTCTTGTATGTTCGTAGGGATAGCGACTGTCGATAATTCCTTCACCAGCTGGGCATGTGAGCTTGCTAGTTTCTGTTGTGAAACAAAGTTGCTGATCGGGTACTTTGACTTTGCTCTCACATCAGGTTCATATTGTTTCTTTGGTACTCCTCTATTGACACGAGGAGGCAGTCTTGATTCACTTTCTACTTCGGTTTCCTGCACAACATTATCAACAAAAGATTCGTTATCATTAGTTTCTCCTTGAAATTCTTCGTGGTCGTCGTGGTGGTGCGACTCTTCGTGGTGGTGCGTCGGTTCTGTCATGGTGGTGGTTGTACCATCTTGCACAGTTTCCTCTTCTTCTTCGACTGGGGTTTCTCCTGATGGAGTTTCGATTAAGACTTCTTCTGGAATATCTATCGTGAGGTCATCCGTGTCAAATTTTCTTTGATGTGTGTTCGCTTCATCTATACTCTCCCCCTGACGCGGAGACACATCTCCAAAGTATGGTTCGGACTCATGGAATGCCACATTTCGTGTTACATGCACCGTACCAGTCTTGGGATCGTAGCATCTATACCCTTTTTTCGTCTCTGCGTATCCAATAAACATGCACTTAACGGCTCGTGGTTCAAGTTTACCAATATTTTGGTGAACATACGCACTGCACCCAAAGACTCGAGGTTCCAATCCATTATGTATAGGTAAATTCGTGAGCTCTTGCAACATTCCTAATGGAGTTTTAAATTCAATAACACTCGATGGTGTTCTATTCATTAGGTAAGCTGCCGATCGAACTGCTTCTCCCCAGAATTTCTGGGGTACTTTCATGTCAAATAAAGACGCCCTTACAATTTCAAGTATTTGTCTATTCCTTCGCTCGGCCAAGCCATTTTGTTGCGGCGTTTTTGCACATGAGGTTTGATGCCGAATGTTATTATCTTTACAAAATTGCTGCATTCTGTGGTTTATATACTCGCCTCCGTTATCTGATTGGAGTACTCGAATTTCTTTTTGGTATAGGGTTTTTACAGTGTGATGCAATTCTTGAAAAGCTTGATAAACCTCATCTTTAGTCTTTAGAATAGATACCCAAATCATTCTTGTGCATTCGTCAATAAAAGTCACAAAATATTGGGCGCCATTTGGTGTACGAACTTTAGCGGGTCCCCATACATCAGAGTGGATAACCATAAATGGAATAGACAATTTATCATTACTAGAAACATACGAGATCTGTTTGCTTTTAGCTAGTTCACACACACCACACTTAAACTCATGATCCATTACGTTTAAGAATAAACTAGGTTTTAATTTCCTAAGATAAGTAAAAGACAAATGCCCTAATCTCCTGTGCCACAACCAAGCCACGGATTTGTTTGCTTGCTTCACTCCAGTATTTAAAGCTTGACCTTCATGGTTCTCTTCCAGATAGTACAACCGACCCCGTCTAGTACCAAAGCCAAAGAATCCGATGAGTCACTATATCCTGAAAGACACATTCATTCGGCCAAAAAATCACATAACAGTTCAAAGCTTCTGTAATCTGACTAACTGATAATAAATTCGAGGATAGGGATGGAACCACAAGAACTTTATCAAGCTTCATAGAACTCGTTAACCTCACTGGTCCTTCACTAGTTACTTGTGCCACACCACCATTTGCAGTATGAATTTTGGGTTGTTTAGGAACATGTGATGTGGCTAACTTAGATGAATCATTAACCATGTGATCAGTGGCCCCTGTATCTATTATCCAAGTATCATCCTTTTTAAAATTATGAGAGTACATACCAGTAGATGTGTGAGCAGCAACTGGAATGTTTGTTTCGGTGGTAAAGGTGGTAGTGGCTATCGTGGCTTGGCTTATTTTCTTCCTGGGCTTCTTCGTAAAATCCCACCAATCTGGATAACCGATAATCTCATAGCATTTGAGTTTAGAATGTCCATCCTCGCCACAGTGGGTACATGAGAATGTGTTTTTGTTGTTCGAGTTTTTCCCTTTTTGAGGCCGATTTCGAGTAGCCAGATGAACCATACCATCAGGCTCATGTACTTTTTCTTCCATGGTTTGTCTCTGATTCTGATCCTTCCGTATGTAGGCGTAACATGCTTCCAAACTCAGCGGTGGATCCTTTCTCAGTACCTCACTTCGTGCCTGGTTGAATTAAGAGTCCAATCCTGCCAGAAAAATATGGACTCGGAATCGTGACATCGCTTTATTTGCAGAAACCGTTTCACCCACAGTTTCTTCCTGAGTCGTTAAACGAGCATCAATTTCTTGAAAGATGCTTATGAGTTCATTGTAGTAGGTTGCCAGGGGACGTCCCGTCTGTCGTGTGTTGAATGATCTTCTGTTCAATTCGAACAATTGAGTCTCATCAGACCCATCGTAGAAGGTCTGGGATACCGCTTCCCAAATTTCAGCCGCAGTTTGAAGACGTATGAACCGACGAATGAGCGATGGGGACATTGAATCAATCAACCAGCTTTTAACTTTGTTATTTTCGATCAGCCAAGCTTCAATCTCCTTTTCTCCTACTGCGGGTTTCTTAGTTTTGCCGGTGATGTAGCCGGATTTGTTTCGAGCTCCAATTCGCATCTCCATTAATTGCGACCATAAGGGATAATTTGAGTCATCGAGAATGACTCCTCCAGTCGGAAACGGGGCATCTTGAACGGTGTGAACAATGACTTGAGAAGAGCTTTCTTTGTCAGCCATGTTCTACGACTTCGGTATGGTTTACGATAGGTTATTCGAATGGATTAAGAATGCTCTGATACCATGTGGAAACGAATACGAGAGATTGGTGGAAAGACTTCCGTTTTTCATATATCAAATTAGGGTACAGGAGATACATTATTTATACAAGAGATGACTACCTACCTATCACTTATCTAGCCGTGAATATAGGATCTGAATACAACAATCAAATGTTACATATGCAAGTCTTATCTTTTCCTAGTATTGCTCTCGCCAACACGACACTGCTGGAAAGATATACCGGGTAATCCTTATGCTTTAGTTTTCAATTTATTTTCGTTTAAGAACTTAATTCTGTAATTTTTCTTTAATTTAGTAAAGTTGTTTTTTAGACTTCATTCGACTAAAGTAGGTCCAAAGTGTAATGACCTCATTGGCATTCGATCTGATCTTGTTGTTGTCTATTTTGATAGTTAGATTTACTGTTTGCTTTATTCAATGGGGGGTTCTGAGTCCAAAGGAAACGCTAATGCTACTTATTTGGTCACAAATTTGTGAAACAGAAATAGC
The DNA here is from genome assembly GCA_023525715.1 of Cichorium intybus. Lineage (NCBI taxonomy): Eukaryota > Viridiplantae > Streptophyta > Magnoliopsida > Asterales > Asteraceae > Cichorium > Cichorium intybus. The sequence goes on from JAKNSD010000024.1 coordinate 3,066,097, forward strand.
ATATTTGTAATCGACAAACAAAAAGACAATGTACTTACAGTTAATTTTAAATAATATTTTGTGTTGGGTTGAAGTAAATGGAAGCTAATGTGTTGTTATGTGTATGGGAGGTGATTACTCTACCTCAAAATCTATTTTGGAAATTTACATTGTGCTCTAAACAACAAGACTGGAGGTGAACTTTATCACATTTAAATTTAGTGTTATTATTTTATTTGTATTACGGGCTAAATACAAAAAATTACAATGTACTTCTCTTTAATTGACATAAAACTAAGAAAGTTGCTATTTCTTGCATCCTTTTTATTCTTTTTGCAATCAATGACTGGTTTTTAGTCATTTAATTTAAATCTAATTTTGTTTTAATTATTTTTTGTTTATTTTGCATCGAATAGGTCGAGTGTCATAGAAAGGCTGCTGGTGTAACCACTATTGGAAGTTTAAGGACGAGAGCATTCTGTGAGCGGAGAAGAAGGCTGAGAGGACGGAAGCATGTTACATCAAATCATCAATGCTATATAGCTTTACTTAAAGTTTTAATCCGTTTTTTGTTTTTCTCCCAATCTCTTATATACAACTGTGTGTTATTTGGGTTTCTTTTACATATGTAGAGTCAATGTGATTAATAAAACATGGTTATTTTTTTCGATTTCCCAAAAAAGCCTAAAGGAAGAGAATATTCAATATTTCAACCTATTATTTATCACAATTAAATTTCTTTTACGTATGATTCATTGTTAGGATTTTAATAGTGATCAAGTTTTGTGAAGAAGAGATGATCTTATTGTATCTCTTTTCCTTTTATTTTGATTTGTTTAGGATGTGTTTGGCGCACATAAGCTAGCTTAAAAGTTACCTTATTTTTTGAGCTTATTGTATTTTGGCGTTTGGCAAAACCACTAAAGTAACTTATTATATCTTAAAAAGTAACTACCTTATTGAAAAGCTAGCTTATAAACTAAAAGCTAGCTTTTCAGCTAGCATAAATTAACTTTGTTATAAAATAGGTTGTAGTATTTAGAGTTATATGTTCTTATTTCTTAATAAGGACCATTAATCCTATATGTTTTCATCAACTATTGTTTCTAAAATTACACAATGAGTTGAACAGGGGATACATAAAAAAGGTAATCTATAACAAATATACATTGATATGTATACTAAAAAAAGTTTTATTGTAATGTAACTAAAGATTTGTGGTTTTTGAAGATAATACACACGAAAGCGATTTTGTATATTCAAAAGCAAGTATTCATCTTTATTGGTTGATAGATTCATTTTCAACAGTTAAGGACATAATATAAAACCCAAAGCCAAAACCTAAAATCCATAATGTAAACCTTAAACCTTAAAAGAAACAATTCGGCGAATAAAAAATAAGAATATGCACAGTCATCTAAAAGATTATTAATTGACGCTTGATAAAAAAAACACTAATACTGCTCGAAAACTATTTACGTAAATGAAATTAATTGCCGTCTGCTGCATTGTACGGGTACACACCTAGTATATTATAATACATACATAATTTACAACTCTCTTAGTGTATTAAGATACTAGGTTATTAACTTGTGTGTTACACGGTTGCAAAATAAAAGTAAAATGCTAAAACAAACATGAAAATAAAAGTTGAAAATGTTGCTATTTAGAAAAAAGAATTGTCATAGACACTTGAAAATATATGATGGCCGTGAACTAAACAAATCAAAAAAAAAAAAGATTCAAGTATTATTACTTCGATATAGTAACAACTATAAGATAATGAATTTTTGATTTACAATAGTAAAATATTAAACTATTAAAAAGATTCAAGTATGATTATAATAAATAAATAAAAAGATTTTTAGTTGTTATGGAAAACAAAGATACTACAAACTAATGCATTTTTTCCTATTCCACTGTCTGTAATGGTCAATTTCATTGCAACCTACATAACCACATACCATGTGCAGCATAGCACTTCTACCAAATTGAAAAACAATTGAATGTAAAAAACCATTTTTACTCTTGAATCTAAATTTTATTAAAACGTTCCACAATGTTAAGTAATTAATAAATACCCGCTTCTAGAACCATTTGTTTCCGCTCCTAAGTGGTTTTCTTTTCTGCCTAGCTAAGGCTATACGGAGTAAGGCTCGCCAAAGGGGTCGCCAAGTCCCTTGGGGAGCCACTCCTTTTCGCCAACACCACTCCAACCACAATGGCCATCCCACTCGCCAACCTCAATGGCCATCCCCTTGGCGAGATGCCAACGGCCAAAAAAACAACATTTTTCCTTCAATGACACTTTCCTTGGCCATTGGCCACCATTGCCTACAAAATGGCAAACGCCTGCCAACCATGGTCTGTCCCACAAAAACTCTTTGGCCATTCGTTGGCCATTGGCCACCACTCCGTGTAGCCTAAGTGGCAAATACCTGCTTCTAGAACCATTTGTTTCCACTCCTTCTGTACTTCCAACTACTGCATCTGGCTGTTTTTTAACAGAAACTAGAACCGTTATGCAAAAAAAAGCATTTCAACTTTTACATTCCCAATTACATTCAAAATTTGAATCCCCTTTTCCCTCTCTAAATTCTCCTTCCACTCTCTAAAAATCCTAATTTTTGTAACTTCTACGGCTCCTCTGGAAACCTAAGTGTAACCACTGCAACCATCATATTGGCCACCACTCACCGCCGTCTCTCACATACACAAAATAATATGTTTCTCGGTTCCTCCCTCTCTCACATTCTCTAAGAAACCCGTAAGTCATCGTCGTCGCCATGAAATTCGCCACTGTTTCCACCACTACAGACCACCACGAGTAGAAATAACATCTTTCGCAACAGGAACGATTTCTACTTTTTCCACTACATTTCTGGTCGGTAAATCGATGTTTCTCATCGTCATTTTTGATATATTATTTAGGGTTTTCCGAAGAGGAAGATGAAACGTGTCTTACTATTGCAGATCTCTAAACTCAAAGAGATATTACACCCCTTCCTTACATTTGTCTCTCTTTGTTTACATATATTATGTGAGTATGTTGATGTCTGCTCTTTTGGTGTTTCAGATCTACATACCTGGAAAGGAACGAAACCAAATTCGATTTTGATCTTATCAAGCCATACTGGTACAGTTCCCTTACTTTTTTTCAAACAATGTTTGAGCCGAATATCTAATTTATGTTTTTCCATTTATTTGTTTTTTGTTTTCTCTTTCTATTTTTCTTTTAGATCAACGAGTGTCTCAAAAAAGGTACTTTTAAACTTTCTTTTAACCGATTATACTGTTACTTCATCTATTGTTTGTTTTTGGTTTTTTATGATTAAAGTTATGTGTGTGTTTAAATATTTATCGGCATACATGACAAACGGGAAATTACAGCCCGAAAACATAAGTATAGATGACAGGAAAAAAGAGAAGCAGTAGGAGTTTAGACTTCAAGAACCGAAGGCAGCAACATTAGAGGAATCCCGCTGCAGAAGGCACTTCACGACAGCCCGCTATATCTCTCACTCGAGACTCCATCCAAATTTTCGGCAGAAAGGAAGAAAAGGGGATGAGGGTGTACACTATCAAGAGGAGTTCGATTTCAATGGGAACGCTAGGGCGTATTGTTGCTCGATACCCGCATATGATGCCAAACGGACACATACATGGGCTGGCAAGAGAGCCTCGGCACTTCTTCCTTGCTTCCGGTCGACCAAAAGCCCAAGAAAATTGAAATTCATGCAACTTTGGATTAATGACAATATAAGTCCCTCTACTACTTGATTAAATTTTCTTTTAACCCAAAACTAATTCATCTAACATTCAAAGTTTCCAATATTAACATAATCTACCCTTAAACACATAATTAATTATTATTATTATTATTATTATTATTTTAATAATCGGAAATTTATTCTACTATCTGCTTTGTAAATAACATTTCGATCCTTTTTCTTTTAAAAATACTTAATTAAATCATTGAACGCTCCATGTAATGCTACACTGAAAATGGGGTGTTATAATGGTCCATGTGGGTGTCATTTTCATGTGGTTTTGGTCCAAAAAAGTTTAGCTGTGCACCATTGATCTAATTTCAGATTTGTTTTGTTATTTTGGTCCTGTGGTTGACATTTATTTGTGGTTTTGGTCCACGCCCGACCTAAAATAATTAATATGCCTTTTAAATAATTATTTTTTAATTTCTTTAATTCATTTATTATTCTTTTAATTAAAATTAATCAAAAAGAAAATACCACCCCCATCCCATCCCGCCCCCTCTCTCCTTTTGATCTCTCTCTTTCTCCTTGTTAAAGGTACACACATATTTGATATCCTAATTCGCACAAACCATCCTTGCCCAATCTCACTTGCCAAGGTGAAGGTGATGGAGGTTTTTCTATTCCTAAGATGCCGGCAGTAAGGTATCTAGTCAATTTGTTGTTTTAAAGGTGGGATTTCATCATTGACTGATATTTCATCAATTTAAAGGTCTCTGGTCAACTTTCACTACTAGAAAAAAGACATTTAATGATACGCATTGCGTTTCATTAAAAGGTACAGATGACACACAAATGTGTGTCATTGAAGCCCCATTCATAAATGAAAGATGACACACATTTGTATGTCATAAATTTATGACACACATTTATGACACACATTTACGATAAACATTTACGACACACATTTACGACACGTATTTTCAGACACGTATTTACGACACACGTTTACGACACGCTTTTACGACACGCATTTATGACACACATTTACGACATACACTACGACACGCATTTACGACACATTTTTATGACAAGCATATACGACACATTTTTACGACACACAATTTGTGTGTCATGAATTCGGGTGTTTTAAAAAAATCGTAGCTATATTAAAATTCAAATTAAATTACATTTAATGCATCATAATATAAATGAAAATATCATATATAAAAAACATTTCAAATTCATCAAAAAATTGTAGTCATGTCAAATACTAATAAACATTCAAAGTTATCAAATACTAATAAACATTCAAAGTTATCAAATACTAATGTTTGCCCTTCTTTCAAATTCTACTAATTGTTCAAGTGCTGTTTTTAGTCCCTCACAGTCAAAGCTCTCAACTGCAAAACAAAAAAATAATAATTAATGCAAAAAATAGCAATGTACTTTCATTTATTTGTTTCTTCAAGCAAACTACTTTATGTTCTCTTCTTTTATGACAATGGTGTATGGCATCATACTTTGAAATATATACCAATTATAGCATTGTACTTTCATTCTTTTTCTTATTAAGACATTGCTATAATTGGGTGGATTTTTCTTAAGTACAAGATTTTAATAAAATGAAATGAAAGTAGGATGCTATAAGAAACAAATAAATGAAACTACATGGTGTTTAACCCTTTTCAATATGGTTATCTGATTAGTTTCCAATTTTCCAGTACTCTACTTTTGCTTATGATTATCTAAATATTTACGGGTCAAAACTGAATTGACTTATTTACCCTCTAATTATCTATTCAATTCCTTAAATAATTAGAATTTTCCAGGCAGTCAATACCATGAAAAGTGATTATTACAACTTCAAACCGCATAAAAACATCCAACTAATATCTGCTGCCCTATGTTTTAATCTAACAAATGTAAGCATTTTACAAGTTTCATGTTACATATTGCTATTCTCAGTAAAAAATGAAAGTTCGTTGCTATTATCAGTAAAACTCAGTAAATTGCTATTTTCTGCAATTTTTTCCATGTCATATTCTTCTGATTATTCAATATCACATTCATTCAAACAAGGAATTAAGATAAACATTAATACCTTTCTCATTAGCCAGCATACTTTCCATGCACTGTTCATACTCTTCTGTATACTCTTTTGGAAGTACCTCCCAAGTGTTTCTCAAGTCAACTGAGGGCATCCTAACATTTTGACTTTGACTTTCGGGTTGACTTTGGTCATATTTTGGTGCGGTAACTATCGTTATCTCAGCCAAAATGGCGGAAGAGTCAACAACTGAACATGTCAAGTCAAAATCAGAAAACATCATGAGACGGTTTTCTGAAGGAATATGCTGCTTTGATAATGGATGAACAGTTGGTTGATCAATTGGCTAGGCTAAAAAGAATTCCATCTCAAGTTTCAATGCTTGATGATAAAGTTTTTGCATTGTATCGAGTTCTTGACCGGTCAATGATACGCTTAATTTGTCCAGCAAGTATTCAATTTGGAGCATTGTTGCCTAAATTTAAAAAAACAATTGACATCAGGTTAATAATTGTACCCGTTAGACCCTTTAAAGAAAGAAAATAGAAACCTCTATATGATAACATCTTGAGTAATTTTTTTCAGTTTCATTTTTTTCGTTACCCCCTGACCTTATGGGAATTGAATATAGTTGTTTTTACAAATTTACCCTTGTTGGTTTTTTCCTTCAATTTCCTCAAATATGCCACCATTTCTCAAATATTTATTTAAAAAATCATTTATACAAACAAGATTTAGGGGTGGTTTTTTTTCCATTAAGTCCTATATCAATTAAGTCACTAACTGCCTGGATAAAATGTTATATACAAAATGTCCAACTATTTTTTAGACAAAAACGACCATTTTACCCTTACATTCCAAAAAAAGAAATTCCACAATATTCATCAATTTTATGTCGAGAGAAAAAAAAGAAGGGCAAATAGGTAAAAGATTAGTTTCTGAATACATTCAACCATGTTTTTTTTGGCTTAACCCATTAACTCATTCGATCCAGATTAAGTAAAAAAGAAACAACCATATATAGCTACGAATTTGAACTCATACTTTGACCCCAAAAAATCAAACCGAAATAGAAAACTTCAAACCTGATAATCTTCTGAAGAGTACTTGTTAATCCATTTCTTGTACAAATGTTCATCACCATTAACATCCAAAATACGATTCTTGGACATAATTTGTACTTGAAAACCGATCTACTTTTCAAGACACAATCAAGAAGATCAGAGGTGATTATATATTTATCAGCCATGTCTGAATGGTTTTCAGAAGACAATGGCAGATTAATGACATCATCTTTTGCGAGTAAACCTGTCATATAATCCAAAATAATTTATATAATTTTGAGGAAAAAACTTTAGACAGTTGAAACATAAACTAAAAAAATGAAAAAAAAAAAACTCAACCTGAAGAGTCAAGGCTAACTTCATTTGCTGACCCGTCTTCACTTTCGTATTCTGAAAAACAAGATTTTTTTAAGAAAATGATTTGATGATTTTTGAGATTATGAAGTGGAATATAATAGTAACGAATCAGAAGATGAAGAGGAATGATGGTCTTTGTTTCTTGATTCGACAACTATGTTGTCATTATCTTCTTCTTCTTCTTCTTCTTCTTCTTCTGCTTCTGCTTCTGCATCCAGTTCAGATTCTGAAGATGATGAAGAATCAGAAGGGACACCTTTATCTCCATGTTCTTGCTTGTAAAACCTCCTTTTGATCATATCTTCTGGTAATAAATTTGGTATATCAGAAAAAAAAAAAGTAAGTCACATAAGCTCACAAACACAGACACTCTTCAACTAGCGGTACCTTTACCAAATTTAGGACAGAACCTTTCAATATCAGAAGTCGAAAGCCTCATACAAGGGGCCATTGCACTTAGTGTATAAGCTGCAATTTTAGTTTTTTCAAAAGGAGTTGCAAGTTCATTTCCTGGAAATTGCAGATGCAGTTGCTAACAAGAAATTTGTGTACTTTGTTGTTGCAGCATTTGGTGCTGTTTCTTTTGACAAGTCAACACCCCATTCCTGGATTACATGTCGATTTAATGTAAGTATGATTGATTTAAAATAAAAAATGTGATTTTTTTAATGGGTTATATGCGAAAAGTGATAACTTACTTTCATTTTTTTGTGTATTGTAGCATGATACTTTCGTTGATTTTTATTACAAGTAGTGTACTTTAAGTTTTTTTTTCTTATTAAGGCATTGTACATTGGAAAATCTACCCGAGTATAGTAATGAGAACTGCTTTGTGTTTGGATGACAATGTTACAATTGGGTAGATATTTCAGGATAGAATGATGTAATAGAAATAAAATGGAAGTGGGATACTGTGATGAAAAGAGTAATAAAAGTATGTTACCATTTCTTGTATTTAACCATATTTTAATGGCAATTTTCCTCTTTGGTTTCTAATAATGTGATGTTTAAGTGTTTAACTTGGTACTAATGAGAAAAGTTTATGTGTATATATAGATGGTAAACCACCAAAAAAAAAGATCAATTTAATTTTCCAATTATACCCTCAGGTCATGGCCCAAATACAAGAAGTGTGAGCTCCCTCATCACAAAAAAATTGTCAATTTTGTAGTTCTTGAATTTCCCATAAGGGAATCATACATTAGGATTATATAATGTTTCTAATTTTCCCTTACATTAAGATTGGAAAAGAATCATATAGAAAAAGAATCATATATGCTTTATTTCTCTATAAAAGAGCAAAATAATGGTATTTGTCATTTCTATGCAAAAGAATCATTGTATTAATGAAATTGCTAGAAGACCCACAAAAGTTTACAACTTCTTACATTCAAAAATTAACAGGGTAGATGGGTTGTTTTGCAACAAAGTGACAAATTTGATGGTTAAAAAAACATAATATATTGCAAACTTTGGTGGTCTTTTTGATTTTCATAGATACAATAGTTTTTTTGTAATGGATTGACAAGTAAAATTGGTTGATAATCAAATTAACTCCTTTTTAAAGAATCAACAATGAACATATTTATCTGTTGAGACTTAATGGTAAAAGCCTCCTTTCCCTGATTTTCTACATTAAGTAAAAAAGAGACAGCATCTTATTTTTTAATCCATAAAGGTTTCTTGAGAGAAAATATGGATATAATGTTAATCTTGAACTTTCACATTATTTTCAATCACATACTTGAACAAAAAGAATTATCGATCACATACATACACTCTCTTAATCATATCAATTACCCCACTTTTGTCCAATCCAATTTTAATTAAATTTACTAACATAATCTGATCAATTTAGGACAAGTGTCCAAGGGAAAGAACAATTTGATGTAGAAAATGTTAATTATTTTAACCGTTTTTAATGATTGATCACAAAATGAGTCTTTAATCAGTTGTAAATTCTTCCTGTATATCAAATTAACTAACATAATATGATGAATTTATCAGTTTTACTGTTGTCCATATATATAACATCAAGATACTTAACCTAGTGCAAAGATAATGTTTCATTACTCATTAGTTTCACATTTTCTACATACGTAAAATTAATTAGACATTTCAGTAATATCGAATTGAAATCTATCTACATTCTTTATTTAGTCATAGAAACAATAATTCAGTAATACCGAACTGAAATCTATCTACATTTTCTACCGTATGTCCCAAAGCAGGGATTTGACCAAACTCGTTTGTTTCTGCGTCACTTTCAGGTACACAAGGGGGTTAGAAGGTGAAGGTAGGGGTTCAATCTTTTTAGATAACACTTGTAGAGTCATAGACATGGTTTACTTACACTGAATTCAGGGTATTTGGAGTATGCACAGTAGAGAGTTACTTATGCATTCAAGTATTAATTAACACTTAACACATTCGTTTAACCACACTAAGTGTAAAACTATGAACTATCAGATACAAGGAATGTGGATAATTATCAAATGCGATGAGTACCTGTCGCGATTTTGGAACCCTAGAGCAGTCGAGCTTTACTATGCGATGAGGATTCAAACGTCAAGCGGGAAGAGAAGCAGTCAAACGTCAAGCGGGAAGAGAAGCAGTCGAGTTTACCATCGCGATTTTGGAACCCTAGATCGAGCAGCTATCGATCGAGAAGAGGGGAAGTGAAGGGTATGAAGCCGGAAGTGGAATGTACGCGTAGTGCATTTGTGAAAAAGACGAAAAAGCGGGAACGAATAAAAGACGACTTATTTTTTTTTTAAGATGACAAACAAAATTTTCCAAGTGTACTCCGTTTCTTTTTATTTTTTTTATGACACAAAAGCATGACACACACTTTTGTATGTGGTAAAATTTTTAAAACATGACACAGGTTTACGACACACATAATTGTATGTCGTAATTTCTTCAGATTTTAAAATATATGACATTTTTTAATGACATACATTTTTACGTGTTATAAAATTAGTGTGTATCATCGTTCGTGTGTCATTAAAGGTCTATTTTCTAGTAGTGTTTGAAACTGGCCGCTTTATTGCACGTGTGTCTCAAGAGAATCTGTATCCTGTGGGATTTCATCACCAACCGAGCTAAAGGCAGTCACCCGTTCCACAGTGTCTTGCGGTTCAAAAACAAAATGGGTCTCCGCATTAGTTAGTTGTATCTCATTATATGACGGAAAGGTGATTGAAAACGTATTACGTAGTAGCAAAATCTAAAGCTTCTTGTGGCTCATCAGGTTGAGAGTGGGTCGTCACAGATGAGTATCTATCGAAAATTAGGTTTTCTTATTTTGTTTATTGATTCGTACTTTTTACTTAATTGGGACTTGCTTGTTAGTAATTGTTCATGAAGCTTAATCACGAGAGCATAAAATTATCAATTATGAATGATGCCCACCAATTGTTTGATTTGTTGTCTGAATGATCTTTGCATACCATAACTTGTAGTTCTCAGTTATGCTAATTAGATATAGATTGAGGACCTAAATGAAAATAATACACATCACTCCAAATAGCAGACTCGGTTACATGCTCTTCGACACCCAACATTACAGTCCACTATCAGACGGACTATTCCAAAATAAGGACCTGTAATTTGATACCAACCGAAAGGTGAGTGATCTTAGTCTTAGAATTTGTGTTTTAAGATAGAGATAAAGCACCTCCGGCGAGGCCTGGATTTTTTCGAAAAATAGAGAGAGAACTGTTAGTGTATCCCACATTGGTGCGACACGGTCCTATAAGTTTGTATATATGTTGGAGTCTCCCCTCTCTCCACAAGGGCTCTTTTGGAGAGACACTATTGGGCTCCACATATATGTACATGGTATCAGAGCCAGTGTCCTGCACCCCTCTAACCTCACCGAGCCTACATCTCTGAGGGGGAGTGTTAGTGTGACACCCCATTTCCACTGATTACAAATATCATGGTTTTTCGTATAAATACATGAATACAAAAATACGGTTTGTCAAAAACCGATAATTTGCATGCTTAAAAACAGTGGGTGTACAAATCCATATCAAAACTAACCATAGTAAGCAAGAAAGGATTAAACCTTGAGTCCAAGATGGGAGCTAACTCGGGCTCCACTCCAGCTAAACTTCTGCCAAATATACCTTAGCTTTTTAACCTGGAATACATGGCAAAACATAAAATACGTAAGACAATAATGTCTCGTGAGTTACATGAGTTTTAAACTCAAATCTTTAACTTCTTTTTCCAACCTTTTAAAAAATTTATAACATAAAACTTCTTGTCAAAACTTTATAGTAATAACATACTATAGCTTTCTACTTTTCGAATCATTTCATAGCATACTTTACAAAAATAACATCTTTCAAAAATTTATAGTAGTAACATACTATAACTCTTTACTCTTCAAAATCGTTTCATAATATACTTTTCAAAAATAGCTTCTTTCTTACTTCTTTGACTGGTTTTATAAGCTTGCTGGATTTTTATACTTAGGGCTTTAATCACCATAAGTGATACCCCAAGTCTCTATGGCTAGAAAGAACGGATCAATCCTCACCATAAAAGTGCTGAGGCGATCTACTTCGCGATGGGGCTTGTCCCCAGTAGACCCCTTACCTAACCCGGGAAGGTTGGAACATAGTTCCCTTACTAACGCTGCTTGCTACAATTACCAGTCATACAAAACAGTTTCTGCTTGCTTGAACATTACTTACTTACATATAACTTGTAGCTAAATGCCAAACTTCATTATTTTATGTCTTTGTGGCTAAATGCCAATTTCATAACTTTTTTTTACATAAACTATATGTTTAAAACATATCTTTATAACATTTTAGACTTAATGCCAAATCATACTTTCCAAATATCTTATGGCTATTTGCCCGTTCATACTTGAAAACATATACAATTTGCAACCAAAACATACTTCTTAAACACATTATGGCTATATGCCTATCCATACTTTCAAACATGTATACTTGTATTTCAAAATATACTTCCACATAATTAGTACGTGGACCAACATACTTTCACATAATAAAATTTATAGTTCAAAACTTAACTTCAAATATAGCATTATACTTTCACAAATAAGTTAGAAATAAAACTCTTGCATATAGTTTCACCTATAAGATTTTGTAAGAAATCTTAAAGATACTTACTTGCCATGTACCCCAGAATGGGTAAAAATACTGCATGTACTCACCTTATAACTCTTAAAAGGTCGTTTAGACGTCCCTCGGTTCTTTACCCTTTCGGTGTCCAATTACTTGACTTGTACCTATATATAATATACGATACATTATTTACATTCTAATTGACTCTATAACATGTTAGAGTCCTTATTATACCATTAGTGGTCAAAACAAGTGTATAACTCTTGAATGACCAACTTTAGTTAACTCGTATATTATACGTATTTTTCTACAGTACCCTCGGAGGGTCGTATTTCGATTTCGATAAATTTTTATAAAGTTTGGGACCATAATAGACCTATGTTTAAAATTTGGGGTCAAATGGACAAGTATTGAATAATATCTCAAAAACTAAATTCACTTGGCAGAGAACATTGGAGCTAAACTGCATTTTTGTTCTGCCATGAGGTCGCGTCCCGATCAAGGGGCAGATCGGGTCGCGATCTATACTACATTGCCCAAATTGACGATTTTGCTCAACTGCAGGTGCATTTTTCTTCTCATTAAGCTCTTAATACATGACTTAATTGTCTTAGGGTCACTTCTAGGCCCTAATAACAACTTCCTCATGCATTTTAACCATAATCTACCAATTTTTATCATTTTTGATTGAAATTGTTCCCGAAAACCCATTTTTTTCTCAAGAATCATTTTAACACATTTTTGAGAATGGAACTGATTTCTCACTTCATTTATGACATATATGACTTATTAAACTCATGGAAATCAATTTAAATTCCAAAACCCATTTCTAGGGTTCTTGAGCTCAAACCCAATTCCATGGAATTAACCTAGACTCTTGGATTATTTGGTATGTTCTTAACACCCTTCATGTGCAGAGCATAAGAATCATATCAATCACTTGGAATTATGGCTGAAATTACAAATTTCAGTTCATCCCATAAAGAACCAATTCAAGGATTGAAGCTAGAAACTTGTTTGCTAACCTTGGTTTTGATTATCTCTTCAATTCTTGTTGAAAATTTCCTTGTTCTTCTTCCTAGCCTTGCTCTCGGTTCTTCCAGAGGTTTCTCCCGTGGTCTCTCTACTGATTTTATGATGTTAATGAGATATATTTCTCATTTTCATATTTTCCATATTTTCAGTTTCGGTCCCTAAACTTGCATTCCTTGGACTTTTGACACTAACACTAAGTTTAGCCACATAAAACTATAGTTCTTACATTTTTAGTCCTAAATTATAAATAAAATTTTTATAATAATTTCTACATATGGTCAAATGACCAATTTGCCCTTTTTGATCAAGATTCACTATTCACGCGGTGAAAAATCCAAATTTCGCATAAACTCTTATTGTTTATATTATTATCTCACATATACATATTATTTTATATAATGGTCTTATAATGGGTCGAAAGACCATTTTACCCTTTTTCAATTTTTTCCCGGGTTTTCCTTACGTATTTTCTCGAATATAAATTCGAGATTTTTGGGTCGTTACAACTACCTCCCCCTTATTGGGATTCCGTCCTCGGAATCATCGCACAACTATTAATTTAAGGAATCACTTCTCCCTTCTCCTTTACAAAGGCCCTCGGCCTAAGTTTGGTTTTTAATAAATACTTCCTTTTATCAACCCATACTCTTATTCTTTATTATTTTATCTCTTTAATATTTTCTTCTTTAGTTGGTTATAATTCTTTAATCAACCTTTGGAGGTTTCTACTTTCAACTCTTTATGAGGAATTTGCATAGTCTCTTCCTCCTGAATATTTCTTTCAATTTCTCATAAGGTGCTTCATTTCCTCAAGAATTTATTCATCTCATGTTTTCATTACATCTCTTTTTAGTTCATTTTATTCATAAATGAATCTTTTAGTAAGGCTTAACTTATAAAGTAATTTTATACTTTCATATTCTTATCAAAAATAGCAGCTTACTTTGTAATTCTTCTCATATGTTTGCCAAAACTTCATGAGGTTTCATTAATCATATTCTTTACTTATAAAACTTTTTCCCAAATACAATTTGGTAAAATTTTGTATTTATACAAATTTTATAAATACACTATATCTTGCTTTTAAAATAATATTTTGTCCTTTAATGGACAATTCACTTAAACATAACTTCATAACTTATTCATCCTTATCTTTCTCTTTTCTTATATCTTTGCTCATGTGCTATTACATAAATAATTTACTTTTATTCTTCCTTTATCTCTACTGGCAATTCTCAGTTGGTTACCATTTTTTAAGAAATACATTCTTTTTCCTTTCTTTTCACTTCACACCCTTACTTTTCTGTTTGGGACAGAATCTGTCGAATCATCATGTTGTTCACGAGAATCTGCATTTCTCATTCTGGAAATACTGCTTTTTATTTTAACAATTAGACATTTTTAGCTTTCCTTCTATGTACCATACACAATATTTAACCTTTTAAATTTGTAAAATTTTTCTACTCTTGTCATTCATATACGAATTCATATACTCCATTTTACTTCTTACTAACTTTCATATGTTTACAATAAATTATTAATATCATTATTTTCTACTCCCATTTTACATGTATCTATTCATACATGTCTTGTATCTTTCTACTTTTACACCATATTATTTGTTAATGACCCAAATTATGAATTACATTTTCACATACCTCTTAATCATTTCTTGTACATTACATGTATTACTTTCTTTACATATCTCGTATCATTCTATTCTTATTTTACTTTTCATGATATTACCATCCTGTGGTGTATTTAGGTTTCACAATCATATCTGTTAACTTTTTGATTTCAAATATAAATTTTCAATTTCTTGTCCCACCTTAGACTTTTATAAATAAATGTTATCTCTTGATTACTGCTTAGCTTCTCGACCTTACTATGTGGATTCTTTGGTGTTTCCAGTTCATTCCATCTAGTATTTCATTATTCTAATCTCAATTTCAATATAATTCATACATGCTCCAGAATTTTTTTTATACACATATTCTCAAATTTGACTCTTATAAAAGTCAAAGCTGTCAAAATTTTATTTACCAACTTTGTATACTTTTAGTTATAACATGATTCCAACTTGACATTATGATATAACTCATTATCTTAAATAACTTCTTAATACATACGTACAAGTTCTTAATGTATATTATATATACTTGATTCTCTTTCGGTATAAAAATTCAAACTAACACTTTAGTCATTTTCGTTCCATGACAATTTCTTGACACAACCTTCAATCACCTTTATCACTCGTTACTCTTTACTTGTTGTAATTAATGCCAACAAAATATTTTTTCTTAGCTTTACATCTTTTACCATTTCTGTTATGTGTTATAAGGCTACATGCCTGACACATTACGTTATTCTTTCATTTATACTCCACTTCTTTACACTATATAGTTCTTTGCAACATTATATATTTCATATTTCTTATAAAACTTCCTTCTTATGTATCTCTATGCGATACACAACTGTCATTTATTTTCTCATCATTTTTTTTTCTTTTGTATTTCGAGGAAATATGCCCAATACCTTATTTTACTCTTTTGCTTCATACCTTGTAGTATCCTAATTAGAATACTTATTTCATAAACACCTTTATACTTTCTATACATCATATATACATATATCTCAAAACTTTCTCATGCTTTTATATTTATAAGCACGTATAAACATGTATACACTTCTTTGTATTTCATGGTTACTAGTCATGTACTAAACCTTTCTCACAATCTTTGGATACTTTTATCCATCATTCACATTCGGAAGTAGTAACTTCCTGTCTGTTTATTTAAAATTTTTTTTTTGCAAGTTCTCATCATCAGGTACTAGACCTGGTACCACTTATCTTAATATTTTATTTGTCCTGGGACAACTTTTAATATTCTTCTTTTAAGAAATAAATTATCAATTTATAATTCGAACTGCTTTCCCATACTTGTCAAGTAAGCATGCTCTACTTTCAAACTTTAGGTTTATTAACTCTTGTCTTTAACTAATTTTCTAATCTCTGATATGAACGAGTTCCTTGAAGACAACCAAGGATCTTCTTAATCACCTTTCATGTTGTGATGCCTCGCATAACCTACAAATGGTTACAATCTGCCACTGATTTATATTAAGTAATATTCTTTGCGGATATCGATCCACATTTACTTATCGTGACGTTACTTCTATTCGGGTGCATCATATACATGCATCTTCATTTGAATACCACTCCTTTTGCAGGCCGATTCACGCCAACAACTTCCAAGTCTACATGTAAATATAACCACCTCAATATGGTTTTCATATGCTTACGCTGTAATAAACAAGACATATTATCCTTGCTTTACTTGAATTTCTTTCTTTTCGACTATGCACAACGAGGTTATCGGGCTTTTGTACCGATCATTCCTCATTCTTCATCTTCATTTACTTTTCACTTATCTTGCTGCTTGTCACTTTACTTGACTCATCACTAAATTTATGACTTGTTCACTTGTCCAATATTTGGACACTTTTTTTTATAGAAATTTATATATTATTAATACATACTGTTGGTAATTTTCATTCTTTATGTAAGAGTCTTACAACTCTCGTATGGGTAATTAATACCCATGTTTCTTCTACATATCGCTCTTATTCATACCTCCTCTTGCCTCTACAGGCACTTACTTTAATGTTTTTTTTTTCAATCTGTCTAAAATATTAATTATCACATTATTTCTTTTACTTTACCATTAAGTGGTATATATCCACTGTATTATCTTTTAATACTTATAATCTTACTTGTTCTTGTTACATAGGCATATAACTCCTATATTATCCTTACTACTTTCTTCAAAACCCTTACCCACCAGATTACCACAATTCCTTTACGATTCCACCAGTCTCAATACATATCCTGTGATTATGATAATACGGGCCCATATTACCATAATCACCTATACATATTGATTCTGCTGTTACCACAAGGTTTCATGGGACACTGGTTCCTTTAACATATTAACACCATTATAGGTACACGATAATCACTACTAAAATCTTACTACTTTATAAACATAGTCTTCAATAAATTTAGACAGTTATGGAAAATATCATATAATTTTCCTAACGGTCAAATCTTTGCTCACTTTAAACGTTAGCTTAACACTTCTTAGTGTTATATATCTACATATTTTTCATAATGCATAATGTCTTAATCATTTAAGACATCATATAACATACTTTCATAAACTAACATTTTTATAGCATGAGTTTAAGCCTAGGAGTGGAACAAGCCAATCCTAATTCGCTTAAACTATGGCTCTGATACCAACTTGTGACACCCCATTTCCACTGATTACAAATATCATGGTTTTTCGTATAAATACATGAATACAAAAATATGGTTTGTCAAAAACCGATAATTTACATGCTTAAAAACAGTGGGTGTACAAATCCATATCAAAACTAACCATAGTAAGCAAGAAAGGATTAAACCTTGAGTCCAAGATGGGAGCTAACTCGGGCTCCACTCCAGCTAAACTTCTGCCAAATATACCTTAGCTTTTTAACCTGGAATACATGGCAAAACATAAAATACGTAAGACAATAATGTCTCGTGAGTTACATGAGTTTTAAACTCAAATCTTTAACTTCTTTTTCCAACCTTTTAAAAAATTTATAACATAAAACTTCTTGTCAAAACTTTATAGTAATAACATACTATAGCTTTCTACTTTTCGAATCATTTCATAGCATACTTTGCAAAAATAACATCTTTCAAAAATTTATAGTAGTAACATACTATAACTCTTTACTCTTCAAAATCGTTTCATAATATACTTTTCAAAAATAGCTTCTTTCTTATTTCTTTGACTGGTTTTATAAGCTTGCTGGATTTTTATACTTAGGGCTTTAATCACCATAAGTGATACCCCAAGTCTCTATGGCTAGAAAGAACGGATCAATCCTCACCATAGAAGTGCTGAGGCGATCTACTTCGCGATGGGGCTTGTCCCCAGTAGACCCCTTACCTAACCCGGGAAGGTTGGAACATAGTTCCATTACTAACGCTGCTTGCTACAATTACCAGTCATACAAAACAGTTTCTGCTTGCTTGAACATTACTTACTTACATATAACTTGTAGCTAAATGCCAAACTTCATTATTTTTTGTCTTTGTGGCTAAATGCCAATTTCATAACTTTTTTTTACATAAACTATATGTTTAAAACATATCTTTATAACATTTTAGACTTAATGCCAAATCATACTTTCCAAATATCTTATGGCTATTTGCCCGTTCATACTTGAAAACATATACAATTTGCAACCAAAACATACTTCTTAAACACATTATGGCTATATGCCTATCCATACTTTCAAACATGTATACTTGTATTTCAAAATATACTTCCACATAATTAGTACGTGGACCAACATACTTTCACATAATAAAATTTATAGTTCAAAACTTAACTTCAAATATAGCATTATACTTTCACAAATAAGTTAGAAATAAAACTCTTGCATATAGTTTCACCTATAAGATTTTGTAAGAAATCTTAAAGATACTTACTTGCCATGTACCCCAGAATGGGTAAAAATATTGCATGTACTCACCTTATAACTCTTAAAAGGTTGTTTAGACGTCCCTCGGTTCTTTACCCTTTCGGTGTCCAATTACTTGACTTGTACCTATATATAATATACGATACATTATTTACATTCTAATTGACTCTATAACATGTTAGAGTCCTTATTATACCATTAGTGGTCAAAACAAGTGTATAACTCTTGAATGACCAACTTTAGTTAACTCGTATATTATACGTATTTTTCTACAGTACCCTCGGAGGGTCGTATTTCGATTTCGATAATTTTTTATAAAGTTTTGGACCATAATAGACCTATGTTTAAAATTTGGGGTCAAACGGACAAGTATTGAATAATATCTCAAAAACTAAATTCACTTGGCAGAGAACATCGGAGCTAAACTGCATTTTTGTTCTGCCGTGAGGTCGCGTCCCGATCAAGGGGCAGATCGGGTCGCGATCTATACTACATTGCCCAAATTGACGATTTTGCTCAACTGCAGGTGCATTTTTCTTCTCATTAAGCTCTTAATACATGACTTAATTGTCTTAGGGTCACTTCTAGGCCCTAATAACAACTTCCTCATGCATTTTAACCATAATCTACCAATTTTTATCATTTTTGATTGAAATTGTTCCCGAAAACCCATTTTTTTCTCAAGAATCATTTTAACACATTTTTGAGAATGGAACTGATTTCTCACTTCATTTATGACTTATTAAACTCATGGAAATCAATTTAAATTCCAAAACCCATTTCTAGGGTTCTTGAGCTCAAACCCAATTCCATGGAATTAACCTAGACTCTTGGATTATTTGGTATGTTCTTAACACCCTTCATGTGCAGAGCATAAGAATCATATCAATCACTTGGAATTATGGCTGAAATTACAAATTTCAGTTCATCCCGTAAAGAACCAATTCAAGGATTGAAGCTAGAAACTTGTTTGCTAACCTTGGTTTTGATTATCTCTTCAATTCTTGTTGAAAATTTCCTTGTTCTTCTTCCTAGCCTTGCTCTCGGTTCTTCCAGAGGTTTCTCCCGTGGTCTCTCTACTGATTTTATGATGTTAATGAGATATTTTTCTCATTTTTATATTTTCCATATTTTCAGTTTCGGTCCCTAAACTTGCATTCCTTGGACTTTTGACACTAACACTAAGTTTAGCCACATAAAACTATAGTTCTTACATTTTTAGTCCTAAATTATAAATAAAATTTTTATAATAATTTCTACATATGGTCAAATGACCAATTTGCCCTTTTTGATCAAGATTCACTATTCACGCGGTGAAAAATCCAAATTTCGCATAAACTCTTATTGTTTATATTATTATCTCACATATACATATTATTTTATATAATGGTCTTATAATGGGTCGAAAGACCATTTTACCCTTTTTCAATTTTTTTTCGCGGGTTTTCCTTACGTATTTTCTCGAATATAAATTCGAGATTTTTGGGTCGTTACAGTTAGTGTATCCCACATTTGTGCGACACGGTCCTATATGTTTGTATATATGTTGGAGTCTCCCCTCTCTCCACAATGGCTCTTTTGGAGAGACACTATTGGGCTTTACATATATTTACAAGAACGACATAAAGAGGTAGTTTTTTTTAGGGTTATATATCTCTGACAACTTAGAGTGAGAAAGAAACGGGAATGTTAGAGAGAGATATGGGTTCCTTTTATTGTTTTTAATTAGTAAAATGTTATTATAGATATAAAAATGAATAAACACATATAAAGGGCATAATCATCTTTTCAAGTTGATAGGGACCAAAATCACAAAAAAGATTCAAAGTTGGATCAATTGTACACCATCAAACCTTTTTGGACCAAAGGTATATGAAAATGACAAACACACGGACTATTTTTGCAATTTCGTTTAATAATAATAATGATAATGATACTTTAAAGTAATATGAAATAAAAATTGAATAAAAGATAGATTTAATATTGACTAATCAAACTCAATTTAAGATTTTAAAAGAAGTCTATGAAAATATAATAACACGGTCATCTTAGATAAAGATTCCGTTTTTTTATGTAAGTCTAGCAAAACTGTAGGGGTGTAAATGAGCCGAGCCGAGCCCGAACATACCCAAGCTCGGCTCGAGCTCGTTTAAATTCATAGGGGCTCGAGCTCGAGCTCGGCTCATTTCGAGTACAGTTTCAAAGCTCGAGCTCGGCTCGTGGAAAATATGCATACTCGAGCTCGGCTCATCTAAGCTTGTTTGTCAGACGAGCCCAAACGAGCCTAGGCTCGGCTCGAGCTCGTTTATGTTTTTTGAGCTCGTTTAACCATTTATCACACTACAATGCATTCCATTTCAATGAAAAATTTAGCAAAAGAGTTACATACGTACTCTCTACAAATTCAACCAAACATAACAAAATAATGTGTGAAATTGAAACGAAGAGTCGAAGAGGAAGAATTCGTAAATATTTAGTCGCATACGTAATACATTCAATTGGATAATCAGACTTCTTTTTACTAAACATAAAATTGATTAATTAATAATTGATGTATATAAATTTAACATATAAAAAAATATCGTCGCATGTATATACAAATTAAACCAAATTCATTAATATATATATATATATATATATATATATATATATATATATATATATATATATATATATATATATATATATATATATATATATATATATATATATAGGCTCGTTTAGGCTCACGAGCCTAATCAAGCTTTAAAATATAAGCTCAGGCTCGGCTCGTTTAATAAACGAGTCTTCATTGTGAGCTCGAGCTCGGCTCGGGCTCGTTTAACTCGAGCTCGAGCTCGAGTTTTTAACGAGTCGATCCCGAGTAGCTCATGAGTAGCTCGGCTCACTTTCACCTCTAAGCAAAAGTCATGAATCATATGAAATATTTTTAATTTTTGTTATAATAAAAATAACATGATTCGGGATTTGTTAAATATTGATTGTTTTCGTAAATGGAAAAATTCTTAAAATTTTCAATTAATGATCATTAAATAAAAATAAAATTTTCAATGTGTAGTTTACTATTATTGTAAAAATATAATTTTAGTAAGTATTACTTCTGTGTAGATAATTACAAAATACAAGAAAAATAACAAGAACAAATTAAACACAAACTAAATACAATATGCCTTTTTCGTGCACAAAAATACTACTCTTCTCGAAAAATATTTAAGAACTCCATATCTCAACCATATATATTATATTAGGTTATAAGTATGTGCTAAATACGGATGGACAACATAAATTGTTTTGCATAAAAAGAAATTTGCTAATTCTTTTACATAATTTAGCTTTGATTGAAATTGTTAAAAACAAAATCAAAATTATCTACCTAATTACAAAATTATAAATGATTATATAAATTTGACAAATTGAGTAAATGAACGTTTAGATTTTGAAATTATGTTTTGTAATTCAGTTTGCCGATTGTCAAGAAACTATGAAATATATTAACTTGAAAACTAATATTGCAGGTTTTTACCTTTAATAAATGAGCTCAACTTGAAATTAAAAATCATCAAAACAGTATTGAAATTCAAAAATATTATTCAAAAATATGTGAGAATCTATAATAATATTGTGTCGGATATATTTGTTCAATAAATGCTCAAAATTTTGATGTCTACATTAAACGAACGATGGGATACACGGTTAAAAGGGTTAATATTTAATACTTTACACAATTAATATTATTGCATGTAAGAGATAACGTAAGAAGCCATAATTAGGGCTGTAAACGAACCGAACGAACACGAACGGAGACATGATCATGTTCGTTCGTTTTAAGTTTAACCGAACAAATAAACGAACACGAACGCATAAACGAACGAATTTCCTTGTTCATGTTCGTTCGTTAAAATATTCCTTTGTTCATGTTCGTTTATGTTCCTTCATTAAGGTTCTAAACGAACATAACAAACGGAAATGAATGGACGTAAACAAACATAAATGAACATAAACAAACGAACATAAAAAGCAACCTAAATGAAGATAAATACTAATAAACAACCATTAGCATCCAAACACTAAACCATACATAAATACATGTATCTTCTCCAAAATGCAAAAGTAAACTTGTTAACCCTTTAGCTACATCATACAACCCTCATTATAAAACATTTATATCATAATATGAATTAAAGAGAGAAGTATTAACTAACATTGATGAGTTTAACTTGAATATGATCTTCAAACGGTCACACCTCACAAAAGATCAACATATATCACATCGTTATGTTCCTATAGTACAAGCGAAAAACAAATAATGTTCATTGTGAAATATATATATATATATATATATATATATATATATATATATATATATATATATATATATATATATATATATATATATATATATATTTCACAATGAACTTTATTTGTTTTTCGCTTGTAATATATATATATATATATATATATATATATATATATATATATATATACACACACACACACACACACATGCGCAGGCGAATGTAAACGAATGCATATAAACGAACATAAACGAACGTCAATGAATGAACGTAAACGAATGTTCATGAATGTAAATGAACGAACAACACCAATGTTCATGTTCGTTCGTTAAACTAAACGAACAAACAATCTTTTCATTTACTAAATAAACAAACGTAAACGAACTTTCCGCCGAATAAATCACGAACGGTTCGTTGAACCTTCAGTTCGTTTACAGCCCTGGCCATAATTGACTATAAAAGTCAAACTATCTCTTTGAAACTGAAATAAAAAAAGCAAATCATATAAGATAACGAGGACTCACCATATCACAAAGTAAATTGAAAAAACTAAATTAAATTTTACCTTTTTTTGAGGGAACTTAAAAGTTCCTGGCTTTTTTGCATTATCAAGTGGCTTCAATATCTCAAAAGAACACACTAAGGATTTGCCAACAATCAATAGAGCACCTGCATTGTCAAACTCTCCCCCATAATTTGGAGCTGAAAATATTGTCACGATTTTAGCAAAAAACTCGTACCCATCCTTTACCGCCTGCAAAAAAACAGTCATAATATGGCTTACGTCATATACATGTACAATGTTTTTGTAAACAAAACAGGGTTACATGGAAGAAAATAGCAACGTACTTCCATTTCTTCCCATTACAACATTTTACTTTGTAAAAGCTTATAAGAATGTCATCTATATACAAAACAGATATCAATGATATAACTGGAGAGATTGATAAGAAAAAATTAAAAGTGAAATGTTGTAACTTGGTAGATTTTTCAAAATACAAGCTTTAACAAGAAAAAAAAACCTTAAAGTATGATGTTGCAATAGAAAGAAATAAAAGTAAGATGTTATAATAAATATACAAATAAAGTACGTTGCTTTTCTAGCATTTAGCCAACAAAAAAAGTATTTCTTGCATGACCTACATTATGTAATAAAATTGAAAGAAAAGGAATGTCATTTTAGGACTGTAAATGCAAGAAAAGGCAATGCTCTTTCGTGTATTTCCCTATTATAGCATCCTACTTTCATTCTTTATATTAAAGCATTTTCCTTTCATTTTTTCCTTTTTAAGACAATATACTTTGATAAATCTACTCTTACTAAACATTATACTTTGAAAATCTACCCAATTATAGCAGTAATTGCTTCGTAGTTGGATGACGTTTCTATAATCAGGTAGATTTTACAATGCACAATGTGTTGGAATAATGTCCAAGGTTATCAACTTGTGATAATATTTCATTCTTTATACAAAAAGAGTCAGAAAATAAAAAGGGAATGATTAGTTTATTAATTTATTGAGAAATAAATTAATTAGAAACTAGATCAATAAATTAATTGATAAATTAATTTAGAATCAATTAAATGGAATAGATTGTAACTGATTAAAGGTTTAATCAATGGAAACAAAGTCCAGGGGTGCGGCCGCCAAAAGGCTCCTAAGTTTGAAACCCTAGGAGCCTTGCACTATAAATAGAGGCCTTGTGATTCAACCCTAAATCATCCCATCCTTAAAAAGGAGCCCCCATCTCTCCCCCTCCTCCCTTTTGGCAAATTTCAATCCCTCTCTAGGGTTTTGATCTTCTGCCTCCTTCCTAAGTGGAAGTTCTGATCTGTTTGGTTTCTGGTGTTCCTGGGTTTGAGTCATTAGAGGGATTCATACTTTGGATCCTGTTCATCCTTTGCAAGATGCTGTTCATCAGATTCAAGACAAGAGATAATCCTGAGGTACATTCAGTTTATGTTTTGTTGTTATAACTGATATGAACCATATGATCCTAGACTCTGCTTATAGAGATTTCAATGATTTGATCTTGTTAGTCTTCCGCTGCATATATATATATATATATATATATGTATATATATATATATATATATATATATATATATATATATATATATATATATATATATATATATATATATATATATATATGTGTGCGTGTGTGTGTATGTGTGTGTGTTTATGTGATCGAATCCCAGTAGTGGTATCAGAGCCTCTGTTCATATGTTATTTGCACTTTTGCTTGATATGATTATCTATTTAGGTTTTATGCTAGAAACTTGTATGAACTTGCATGCTGTTTTTTGAAAAATCTATATGTTATGCTAGATTGATTCCAGAAATTGCATGTTATGAAATTTGACTAGTTTAGAAGCTCTAGAACATGTATTTCGAAATTTCATGGGTTTGGGAAGGGTTTCCTTTGCCCTTGGCGGCTAGGGTTTCCCATTCCTTACTTGCCTTGCAAGTTTCCATAATTGACTTGTTTCCTTGTTTGCTTATTTTCCTGAACTCCATGCTGCCATTTTCGATTTTTACCAGGTTTCTTTGTGCCTCCACATAAATTTCGAAAATCTTAGGATTTCAGGAAAATTTCCTTGGCGTTTGCATGCTACCTAGCGGCTAGGGTTAATCCCTTGCTTTCCTTTCAAGTTTCCTAACTTACTTACATGCCTTTTTGCTTTATTTCCTTAATATGATTATTTCTATTAGGGATTTATTTGTTATTAATTATTGAAGAGTATTAATTGAATTAATAGATAAATAAAATATATATATATATATATATATATATATATATATATATATATATATATATATATATATATATATATATATATATATATATATATATATATATATATATATATATATATATAAGGTCCCGTTCCGATGAGGACTCATAAGGACACCTTAAAAAAATTGAAAAATATATATAAAAAATAAGAATCATAAAATCGAGAATAGTACTATATCATTATAAAAAAAAGTTGGAAAAGAAAATTTGGATCATCGAAAAACAGCAATGATCCAATTTTTTTATTTTTTTGGATCATTAGTTCATTATAAAAAAATAATGATCCATAAGTTTTTTTTCAAATTTTTTTCCAATATAGTACTATGATCCATTTTATTAATTATATATTTTATTAATTTTTTTTTCAATTTTTAAAGGGTCCTGACGAGTCATCACTTTAAGAAGAATCCTCACCTGATAGCTTATATATATATATATATATATATATATATATATATATATATATATATATATATATATATATATATATATATATATATATATATATATATATATATATATATATATATATATATATATATATATATATATATATATATATATGGGTTCAATGCAGAACCAAATTAAATCACCTAACTGCAGAACCATGTTCATCAATGAACATAAATCATTATCTTTTCTAATGGCAAGCTGATGTACGAAGGACGCAGTCATGAATGGGTTCTGATTTTGATTCTGCAGCACCGCCTTCCTCACCATCTTCTCCGATTGAATACAAGTGAAGCCAAACACCATCTTCTCAACATCACAGGTTTCGATTTTCCATTGTTTTTCATCCCCATCGGAACAACACCAGTTCCTTTTGTTTGCTTTAATGTCCAGATCAATCGATTCCCTTTTGTTTGCTTTAGTGTTCAGATCAATCGACATCGGTGCTCACAGAATCCAATGCACACATTCCGAGCGTTCTTCATCATTTTCCCAGAATGCATCAGAAAATTTTCAATTGTCAACTACAGATCTCGATCCGGAAGAACATTCTCATCGCGGGCCCAGAAAATTCGTCTTCAAAAACTCATTACTCAATTGATTTCCAAGGAGTTATTAGCATGAAGAAATAGAAATCAATTTGTAAGTCGCGATGTATAGATAAGGTTTGAATTTTGTGGTCTTTTAGGATCTGAGATCTGATAAATGCCGACAAGAACAAGAACCAACATATGAACTGATTTTGATACCATTTTTGAGATGTAGATTTTGATGTTAGATGCGACTCAATTTGTAATCGAGAATATCTTCATGGAGAACAATGATAAGAAACGAGATAACACTGGTACGTTACAGGGGATATTTATGTTCATCAATGAACATATGTTCATCAATGAACATATGTTCATCAATGAACATATGTTCATCAATGATTTCAACGATCGTGATGTGTCTGCAATCCTCCTACAATAACGCTAGCTTTACTCGATTCCTGATCTACAATTCTAATCAGCATCATTTATATTATGTTATTTAAAATCTAGGTTAGTTATAGTGAAATTAAGTTGGCACCTCTAATCACTTGTTGCGTTGAGGTTAGGTTTGTTCATTAATGAACATATGTTCATTAATGAACATATGTTCATACATATACGATTACAGAGTGACGACTTGCAGTGATTAAATCTTCGATCTGGCGATTTGTTGATTGGAGATTCGTATGGAGATTTTTATCTCCTTGATTTTGGGGGATATACGACACTATATTTTTGGGATTTATGTTCATTGATGGACATTTGTTCATTGATGAACATGGTTCTGCAGTTAGGTGATTTAATTTGGTTCTGCATTGAACCCACCCCTATATATATATATATATATATATATATATATATATATATATATATATATATATATATATATATATATATATATATATATATAGATATATATATATATATATATATATATATATATATATAATTTCCCTAATTTGTCTCAAAATTTCAAGTTCAGGGGTAAGACCGCCATGCATGGAAAGTATTTTTTCACTAACCAATGCAGTAAATGGCAAACAGTTGAAGCAATCTATAAATATCTTCCAAAGACGGACATTAAATCTCATTTTAAATTCATCATAAAACCCATAAATGTGGTTTATTTTGGCATCTTCATGGTTTCATCTTAAAAGGAAGACTTTACCATCATACCTTATCTGGTGTCCATACGAGCTTTGAAAACATAATTGTAATTGACAACTATGTATTCTCAACTGCATGTTTGCTTTCCGTACAAGCTTTTATCAACTTTAGCTTCTCATACATTTCATTTAATTCTTCAAATAGCTACATTATACACGTGAGATCAATAGCAAAAAATATATATCAAGCTAATATATTCAAAGAATATACATAAAGCCATTAAAAAAGCATACACAATCAGTACCACAAGAAACACAAGATTGATAAGCATATTGCACTCAAGCATATGAAAATCAACTCATTTACCATTGTAAATGAAGAAACTGAAAGTGTAAATTAGCTAAAAAGCGAGAAACCTGATCAAAATTGATAGGTATCTAATAACTCGATCATGAAGGGTCATTTAGTTAACTCCTTACATGATTTGGCATTACATCCAAGGTTTTTGAGAACCACAGTCACATATGATAAACCTCCATATTTGTTACATTAAAAGGTATAAATTAAACTAACTACACATCACTTGGTAAGGCACATGAATTAGGAAACCAACACTAACAAATACTAAAACATTTAAATAGCACCTAAAGGTTTAAATGTATGTAATGGTCAAAATATAGAAATTTATGTTTTAAGACGTTTAATTAGGTTATAATGAAGTGTTATTTCATTTAGAAATTTTCTTTGAATAGGTAAGGACAAAAATTGAATTTTGGGGACAAAAGTGAAGAAAACTTTTGTTAATTCTTTAAAAATTAATATCTAAGAATCAATACGGATTTGGGAAAAAGTCATCAAATATACTTTTGTATATTTTGATGTGATAAGAATAAAGGAAAATGATTCGGATCATTTGGAGTTATAACGAAGAAGTTATGATGGTTTAAAAACAGCCAAAAAGTGACAAAAGGGTCATGTTTGGGGGTCAGTATCGTAAAATCTATAGAGATTCAGACTTAAGTCGGTAGGAGAAAGTTGGTAAGCTCATTCTCACCTTTCTAATTATATAAAGTTTGTAAAATATGGATGTCACATGTGGAAGTTGTGCGCATGTGAAAATTAAGAAACAATTTGGTAAAAGCTAGAAATTTTTCTAAGGAAAATGGCTGAAGGGGCAATTTCATCATTTGCACTCTTGACTTGGTAAAAATAAGATTTAATTACATTCACCCCGTTTTTCTTCTGGTTTGCTTCTAGGGCACGTGAATTAGAATGGGGGAATAGAAAGGAACACACACTGATTTCGTGAGTGTGTGTGTATGATGTTGTTATCGAGAAAGAGAATATTGAGCGTAAAGAAGGGATGGGTCGAGCTTGAGTTTGGTCACTTGCGATATTGGAGTTAGAACAGAAGAAGGAAACAATGGCAGCAGCTGCTTTCAGCGACGGAAAAGAGAAACAGATGGTGGTGGGCCACTAGTGGCGACGAATGTGGCCGAGGGTGAGCCCTTTGGCCCATTTTTCATAACTAACAGCCCCAAATCTCCTAACTTTCAGCTATGCATCATATTGAAGGTAAATTTTTGGGAATTTTAAACTAAAAACTTCTGAAACTTGTGATACTCCTTAATGCATGTTGAAATCAGACGATGTATGTCGGTTTATGACAAAATGTTGGTTAAAAACAGTTCGGAATTATAATTTTGAAGCTTAACTTGCAATTTGTGAATAGCAATTGAAAATTTCTAATGTATGGAGAAATAAGGTTGATTATTGGTTCTAAAAGTGTTGTTAAAACCTAACATCCATGGAAATACTTGAATAAGTGGTTTTGGGACAGATTTGATTGTTTATTGGTGGCCAAAAATTATTGATGAAATTTCATTACATTGAGATGGAAAGATGACCTTTTAAGCGCTTGGAATATGTTGAAGATGTTTGTATGTAAAAAGGGGTCATGAATACATCTTTTAGCAGACATCTTATACAAGCATAAAGCAAAAAATGGGAAATGAATGGTAAACCAAAACATTTGAATTTAGCTTTTGAACCAGAACTTGATTTTTTTGTTAGTATGTATATAAAGGTCAAATATTGCTAAATTGAGATGCATTTTGATAAAAGCTACAAACATGGGACAAAACTTGATAAGTGGAATTGAATCATGGATTCCAACTTTTATGGGACAAACTTTAGTATATGAATGACATACAATGAAAAAGAACATATGATTAAATCATATGAAAGATATAAAGTTTTAGGTATGTCTTGGTGTTATGGAAACGGAAAAATGTCATAGTTTACATGAGTTTTTATTTTTAGAAACTTTAATGACTTAAAATGCCAAAAACGACATAAAAGAGTAACACAATAGATGTTTTGACATCTAAGCAATTAGTATTGCATCATAAACATGTTAGCACTATAAAGTTGTTTAAATTGCATTTCAAACCCAAGAAATACCGTAACTAGTCAAAATGGGACAAAAAGAGTAGATTTGACATATTTTGATATTAAGCTTTTGTAAGGCATGTTTAACCGATGAAATGGTATTGGATAATGGTTAGAAGGGTTTATGACTGATTAGTCAAATATTACTAGTTTATTGTATAATATGTTCCTAATCTTTTATCAAATCGTTAGACCTTGAAGGAATGCTTGGAAGCAATAAAAGTCAAGAACATTTAGGGATACATGGATTAGTGTAGCTAGACATACCTAGCTACTGAGGTGAGTACATGAAGATTTTTACTGTGATATAGCAACAAGTTTAAAATATTGAATGTTTTATGTTAAATGTTATGCTAAATATTTTATGAGTAATGGTTTTTCGAATGGTTTTTAAAGCACGAATTAGCAAGTATTTATAAAGTTTTATGTGGCTTTTAAATGTGAATCTATATGCAAGTTTTACCATCCATGTGATGCTTTTGAAATTTTATGGTTGTGTGTTCAAAGTATGATTTGACATTAAGCCAACTATGTTTTGAAAGTATGATTTGACATTAAGCTGAATATGATTTGAAAAGAATATTTTCTCATTAGCCTTAATGTAATTTCAAACGAGTAATTTGATGTCAAGTAATGTTATGTTTATTATGACTGGTATTTGAGATATGAACGAATGCAGCAATGCAAGTTAGTATGAACAAAGAATGTGGTTCTTTATCCCCGGGCGATGAGATTCACACAAGGGAATGTAGAGGAGTCTACTGGGGTGGTACCGACCCCTCGCGAAGTAGATGTCCTAAAACTTATGAGGCTAGGGTGAACTGATTTTGTTCTTTCCATCCTAGTCTAGACTTGGGGTATCACTTAAGGTGATTAATGCCCTAAGTATAAAAATCCAATCATTATTGAATACCTGTCAGGTTCAAGTATTGAAATGTTTTATGTTGGTAAGGTTTTCATCTAATCTTATTATGGAAAAGCTTTACAAGAAAAATGATGATATGTTGAAGTTACAAAGATTTTTACAAAAGGTGTTATGACATGATTTGATTACAATAGTTTTGAAAAATGATATTTGTTATGTTATCAATGTTTTGAGTCTAAAAACCCATGTATATCAGTAGACATATGACAATGCCTAGTAATATCAAGTATCATAGTCGTTGTTTAGCCTAGTTTTAGTTAATTTATCATTATTAGTTGGCTAATATCACTTACTTTTGTGCCAAAGTGCTTGGAAATGTTTTTAGTATAAATGCAGGGGTTTTAGTGCAAACTGGGAGAGTTACGGAGCCAAAACGACAAAGGAAGTGGATCAGCAAACGTTAGTGGCGCTAACTTTTAATGTTAGCGACGCTAACTTTTGCCAGAGTGGATTTCTTCACTTTTAAGTTTCGTACGCACAAGTGGAACCTTCCAGAAGCAATATTAGCGCCACTAACTTCTATGTTAGCGATGCTAATGTCCAAAAACGATAAAAGTCAGCGTTTTGAATTTCAAACTCCGAGATTACGGGCTCTGGATGAGGTGCGCGTCGCGGGAAAGGCTTGTCCGCGGCGCGGGAACCCTGATTTCGCACCACTATAAATACCTGAGTCCCGTCCGCCTTCTGAAGCATCCCGGGACGTCAAGGAGGGATCTGGAAGGCTGTTTTCGTGATTTTTCTCAGTTGCATTCATAGTTTGGTTAGTTTTTGGTTTTTCTATTGTTTTATCAACTCGGTATCGAGGTATTCCGCAATTGGAATTTCTGTCGATTACTTGATGTTTGTTTGGATTCGTGAGTAGTTTCTGATTTCAATAGTTAAATAGTTGGTAGTAGATCTGGATATTTATTTGTTTGGTTTGAATGATTGTTGGTTTGATTTTAGTTTATAAAAGTAATCATTCGGTTTATTATTGTTTTCTCGATCTGTAATCAGATCTGAGTTTTGTTTGGTTTTTGTTTGGTTTGTTTCCACGTGTTATTGATCCACCATCTATAGAGTGACACAATAGATCGATTTATCGACACAGAGCACCAACCACTGACTCCATGGTTCAACCCTTACTTGCCGCTAGCTAGTGAGCTGTAAGGTTAAATCTAGTAGTTTTGACCTCATCGACGACTGCGACAATGTCAACATATTTGTCTTACGTATCTTTGTTTTAATGCTATGTATCTCAGGATCAAGATTATTGGCATTGGATGACAGAAATGATGGATTTAGAAGAAAGCTAAGGCTTATAGATAGAAGTAAAGATTGAAGGGTAGTTTTGTCATATAGACGGTATAATAATATGAATTATTGACAGCCATGTTGTTTATGGTTTAGTATACCTTTGTAGTTATAGTCTAATGTGTGGCTATGTCCCGTAATGTTGTTGGGCTATATTTTATTATTGAGTCTCGTCAATATGGATTTTATCCATTTTGCCCAATGGTCATGCCAAATTTTCAGTAGAAATGTTGAATATTTACAAGACATTAGCCTTGAGATGTTTCATTGCTTTACTATGGTTGGTTTGATCTGAGTTTTTAACCCCCAAAGTTGTTTGAATACTTTTAAACTTATTTGTTTTTGTTGGAACCAAAATTCTAAAAGACATGATTTAAGGTTATGAGAAAACTTTTTAAAAGTAAGAAATTTTACATCATAATGTTTTTATAAACGATAACACCATTTAATGTGTTTGAAAGATGGGGTGTTACATTTGCCCTCTCTGTTATCTCAAAATGGCTGCAAAATGTATAAAAACTTTCAAAATTTTAAAATATAATAGGTTCTCACTAAAAGATTGTCAACAGAAACAAAATAATGAGGTACCTCGATGGGAAAAAGGGCAAAATTAACTCTGTACTCAATCATTAATTTACAAAAAAAAACTGAGAAAGGAAAAAAGGATCATCATCCAACGGCAGAGACAAAAATGATGATACTTCGATGGTTACAATCGGTCAAGACATTGGGATTCCACTATCAAAGTAAATACCACCACCAGTGGAACGACTCAACGACATCATCCATCAGCAATGAAACTTCCACTCCAGCAATTCCATATGTACAATTTGCCACCTAAAATCACCAGAAAACAAAAAGATGAATTTACTGAAACTGAAATCTCAATTCTGTAAACTCTGGAACAAAAAATGAAACTTAAGAAATATTGAACATAAGGGAAGGTGGAGGTGGCGTTAAGTGGTGATAACATGTTTGTTTAGGGTTTCAAAAAGAAAGGCGTGATGGAGGAGATGTAACTAAAATTCCAACATTAGCTGTTAGAGTAGACGGTCGAGATTTTGAAACGACTTTTAGAGACGATGAAGATGATGGTAGGTGGCGGCGTTGATGGTGACGGTGGTCCTCTAGGGTTTTTCTGGTGTAGAAGATGAAGCGAGTGTTAGTTCTATATGCCCAAGGATGATCATAAAATGATATTACTAATAATACATGATCCTATAGGGTCACACCAACAACAAGTTTGACACCAATTGATAAATTGGAATGTTAAATTTGATTTAACATCAAATGATACTAAACTTGCAATTTAATCTTGTATGTTATTATTATTTGAGGTAAATAATAATAACTCCAATATTAAAGGTTGATTACTAATTCATATATGATGAATTAAACAAGTATAACAATTGAATTGTTTAAGTTGTTAAATGATTTAATTGAATTATGAGTAAACCTTTTATTTAATTTAATTGGTAAATTAAATAAAATATGCATAATGTAATATATATATATATATATATATATATATATATATATATATATATATATATATATATATATATATATATATATATATATATATATATATATATATATTCACTACATTAAGAATGCATGTTTAATTGGTTTATTTATACAATTTATGGCTTAAATGTTATTCCATTAATGAAATGTATAAAGGGTTATTATTTATAAAACTTATTAGATAAGTTTATAAATAATAAATGACAAACAAATTATTATAAAAACCACATGAAGTGGCCGGCCAACATACACACACATTCACATAAGCATGGGTTAGAAAGCTTAAAAGTAAGAAGGAATATTGATGCTTTCTAGGTCTTGACCATAGGAACCACCAATATAATAATAAGCCTTCTTTTCTCCCTTTTAAAGAGAGATGTGGCCGGATCTTCTAAGGGTTGTGTGGGTCATCTTTATACATAAAATAATCAGCCAAAAACACTCTTATATTCTCCCTTGAACTCTTGCAAAATCGTTTTCAAGCATTAAGGGTTAAAGGTGTTCATCTTGCAAGTTTTAAAGACTAGCATCTAAGGTGATTTTACTTGTGGTGGACTCAACTATAGAAGGAAGCTAACTTGATTCCTAGCCATCACAAATCGTCCATATCAAGCTCAAGAACATAAGGTTGTAATCTTAAACTTTTACTATGTTTGCTTTTCATTTTATCTCTACATGCATGTAGCATGATCCTCTTGAAATGGAATTCGTGTTCATCTTTTAAGCTTCCGTTGCAACTTCAAGTTTTTGAAACCTATGAAATGAACATGGATTTCCAACAATCGGTACCAGAGCCATAGCTATATTGCATGTTTAGATAATGAGTTTATTTGGATAAACTTGGTTTTTGGAAGCCATGAATGTTCATCTTCTTGAATGAAATGTTCATGCATGGCTTCTTTGGCAACATGCAAATATATATTCTATGATTTTATGTAACCAAATTATATTTATGATTGCATGCATTTGGTTACATAATTGTTGCCTTAGAAAAACAAAGTATTGATTTTCTTATGATTTTATGTGATAAAATGGTGCATAAATAAGCCAAGGACCATGTGTTGCATGTTTTGTGTTTAAATTCGATTTGGTTGTAATCTATTCTTTTATTCAAATGGTTTGTAATAATAATTAGTTATTTCCTTCTTTTATTCATTTTGTAAGTATTAGAATAGTTATATTTCATATTTTTCACAAAATGTAACAAGAGAAGGAAGTAAAGGTCAAGAGAAGATTACACCTAATAGCAACATTTCTTGCATGGCTGCTGTTAGGTTTCAGACCTGTTAAGGAGGGTTTAAAAAATTCATATCTTGGTATTTTGATGCTATACTTGTTAGTAACTTTAATATCTAGTATATACATTAAGTTTTAACAAGTATAAGCATGAATTTGACCAAGGATGAAGTAAAGATAGCAACTAAAACACACAAAAATGTCTCCTGCTGCCCTGTTCCTGTCGCAACTTTTAAGGAGGCCAAAAGAAATTCACAAGTCATGCCATGGTGTCTAGAAAGGATGGTTCAAGTATCATTTGATGATATAAGAAGCTTGGCAAAATTGTAGCCAAATCGAAGATCATTTGGTTGAGTTTTTGTCACACTTTTGTCCCTAGGTTTGGACTTGATATTTCATGTATGGCTCACATGAAATATCAAATTAGTTGGCTTGTGTTTATGCACCCATGCATGCATGTGATGATTGAATGTTTTATTATTTTATGTTATGGATCAAAATAAGATTTTTTTGCATGCTAGACAACCTAGATAATTAAACATAATCATCAAGGAGTTTGTAATTTTCAAATTGACATTCAAAACATAAGATGTAATACAATTGGTTTTATTAAAATGGGTTTTGTTATAAAACCTATAAAAGTCAATGAAACAAATAAAATGGAGATTTTATGAATTCTTACAAACTCCAACCCTAAGTAATAATGGTAATTATTTAGGATTAAAATTGGTCCTAATATATGTGATCAAACTCAAACTTGATATTGGATATTAGTTGTAATCTTGACCACAAACAAAGAATTAATAAAATGGAGATTTTATAATTAAGGAACCAATTAACAAAATAAGATTTAATGGTACCATGTTCATTGGATGCATGAAATCTACATGATACCATATGTTTTTGAAAATTAGAATTGTAAAACATACAAATCCCTTTCGAAATACAAATCAATGCCGTCCCTCTTAAAGACACTCATGTATCACTTGTATATCCTTGTGGGATAAAGGTTACCTAACCACTTGGAGTTTTCTTGTGATACAAGAGGTAGCTTTGCAATATTGATGGGATAAAGGACACCTAACCATTAATAGTTGCCAAAACTACACGTCCATTTAAGTGGGATGATTTGTTTGGAAATCTTTTATGATAAAGGTCACATAAGCATTAGAAATCCAAGGCATAGATGGGATCAAACATGCCAAACTTATAAATGTTATAATGGGATCCCATACCTCTAGAAATTATATTTGGATATAATTGGTAAACCGTTACCTACCTTGTTGATTCGAATAGGCGGGATAAAGGATACCTAACCGCTTGCTCGTATTGCAACTTGGGTTCTAGACCTTAATTAATTAAAGTTTATGAAACAAGAAAGGGTATTAATTATTAAGGACTTAATATCATAAATTACTAAATTGAACCTTGCTAAAATTTTGTAGATGGCACCAAACGCAACAAACCCGACTCCAAACAAAACTTCACTACGGTCTCTTCTTGAGGGAGAAAAACTTAACCACACCAACTTCTTGGATTGGTACCGTAGTGTGAGAATAGTTCTCAAACAAGAAAAGAAAGAATATGTTCTCAATGAACCACTTCCTGAAGATCCCCCTGTCATTCCCAAGCCTGCACACGATGCATGGCTTAAAAAGATGGATGACTCCATTGATGCATCATGTCTTATGTTGGCCACCATGATTTCTGACCTTCAGAAGGACTTAGAGAATCATTCAGCCTATGACATGATAAATCAATTGAAGGAAATGTTCCAACAACTTGCAAGAACGGAAAGGTTCGAAACTGTTCGGGCCTTCCATGCTTGTAAGATGGAGGATGGACAGATAGTCAGCTCTTATGTGCTCAAAATGAAGAGTCACATTGATCATTTGGCACGTCTTGGAGTTGTGATGCCTGAAGAGCTAGCAACGGATATGATCCTTAACTCCTTGACAAAGTCTTTTGATCCCTTTGTCATGAATTATAACATGAATGGTTTAAACAAGACTATCCCGGAATTGCATGGGATGCTAATTACCGCGGAAAAGAATCTGCCCAAGAAAACCACTCAAGTTCTCATGATAAAGGAAGGTGGTACAAAGAGGACTAGACCCGATCACCCCACAAACTCCAAGGGCAAAGGGAAGGCAAAGGTTGTCAAAGGAAAGGGCAAGAAAGTTGTCCAACCATCCCGACCACCCAAGAAGAAGGCAAAGGTAGCCAAAGAAGACGCGTGCTTCCAATGTGGCAAAGTTGGGCATTGGAAAAGAAACTGCCCTACTTACCTTGCGGAGTTGAAGAAGAAGAAGGCCAGGGAGGGCACTTCAGGTATCTATGTGATAGACCTAGAGCTTTATAATTTATCTCCTAACACCTGGGTATTTGATACTGGTTGTGGAACTCACATTTGTAATATGTTGCAGGGGTTCAAAAGAAGTAGGCGACTGAAGGCGAACGAGGTAGTACTCCGTGTTGGAAACAGTGCAAGAGTTGCGGTGGATTCAATAGGAAATTTTGATTTGTTACTACCAAATGGCTTGTATTTGACATTAACGAATGTTTATTATGTTCCTATCTTGACTAGGAATATTATTTCGGTTGCTAAATTGAGACAATGTGGTTTTAATCTTTGTTTTGTGAATGATGACATTTGTGTTTCTAAAAACAATGTATTCTATTTCGAGGCTAGGCCTTTAAATGGAATTTATGAAGTAAACCTTGATGAAAAGACTAACCATGGCTCTTTATACCACACTTTCACCAAGAGACCCAAATGTGATTTGAGTCAAATTTATCTATGGCATTGTCGCCTTGGGCATATAAACAAGAAACGCATATCCCAACTTCAAAAGAGTGGACTTTTGAAGGCAAATGAGAATGACTCATTTGATATATGCGAATCTTGTTTACATGGCAAGATGACTAAAGCTCCTTTCTCCAGAACCAATGAGAGGGCAAAGGACTTGTTAGGAATCATACATACGGATGTATGTGGTCCTTTCAAGCCAATGACTAGATATGGTGAAAGATATTTCATCACCTTCACTGATGACTTTAGTCGTTTTGGATATGTTTATTTAATTAAACATAAACATGAGGCGTTTGAAATGTTCAAAACGTTTCAAAGTGAAGTGGAAAATCAACTCAACAAAACAATTAAAGTTCTTCGTTCTGATAGAGGAGGTGAGTACTTAAGTACAAACTTCATGGATCATCTTAAGACTTGTGGAATTGTTTCACAACTTACTCCACCTGGAACACCACAACATAATGGTGTATCTGAGAGGCAGAATCGAACACTATTGGATATGGTTCGATCCATGATGAGTAGAAGTACTCTACCTTTATCATTTTGGGGTTATGCTCTACAAACAGCCGCTCGTCTCCTAAACATGGCACCTACTAAGAAAGTAGATAAAACACCTTATGAGATATGGCATGGAAAGGTTCCATCTTTATCCTATCTCAAGGTATGGGGTTGTGAAGCTTATGTTAGACATGAAGCTTCAAACAAACTAGAACCCCGTTCAACTAAGTGTATATTTGTAGGGTATCCGAAAGATTGTCTTGGATACTACTTCTACAATCCCATATAGAATAAGATCTTTATTTCTCGAAAAGTTGAATTCCTAGAAAAAACGTTTCTAACGGAAGAGGCTAGTGGGAGGTTTGTGGAACTTGAGGAACTTTAGGAACCACAGCCTGATACACAGGAAATTGGATCTAGCATTCAACAAGAAATTTTTGAACCTGAACAAACAGTTGATCAGGAACAACTTGTAACACAAGATGTTCGCAGATCTGGTAGGGTTCGATTTGAACCTGAAAGGTTTGGTTACCTACTAATGGAAGAGGAATGTTATACGATAGATTCTGATGAACCTGTTGAAAGGTTTTCTGCAACCATGAACTAAATAACCTAAGTTCACATGCAACCTATAAGGATCTATGTTTTCTACTATTGAACATATAACAAAACTTAAAAGCCAATAAAGACATCTAAAGAATAAAAACCAGAAAACTAACCTTTAGATTTCTTGGAAGCAAAGTAGCAAAAATATCCTGCCTCAAATGAAGTCACACCCTTAGCCGGGAGGTTTATGGATCGAAATTCCAGAGAGAAAAATAATTGAATGAGCAAGCAATAATGAGGTCTAGGGTTCCCTATTTATAGGGAACCAAGTGGCAAAGCTAAAAACCCTAGCCGCAGCCCATTTTCCGGATTATCTGTACGCGCGCCGCGGCCAAGTCGTTTGCGCGCCGCGCGCCGCAATTCAACTATTGAATTTGTACGACTTTAATCCCTGATCTCTTGATTAATCTAATTAATGTCATAGAAATCAATCCAATTAATTTCTGATTAATTATTAATAAAATAATATTGTTTCCAATTAATATATTATCTCCATAATATATTAACAAACAATATCTTGATTTATTAGTCATATAATAAATCAACCTTTCTCTCTACTTAACTTTCTACCAAACTTCCAGCTATGAGGGCAACCCAAATGGACTATGCTACTATTAATTAGGTAAATACTAATTATTAGTCATGGCTTAGACACCTAATCCAACAGTCTCCCACTTGGATAAGTCTATGACTATAATTACCAATTTAACCTCTAATTAACAAGCACTTTTAGCTTCCTAGAAACCGCTGCCAAACTATGATCTAATCAGTTCTGTCCATAGATAAGTGATCAGATGATCCTCCGTCCAACTAGATATTTTTCAGACTCAAGACATGGATAAAATCAATCTGGTCTGATTCACTGTTCCTCGATTTCCGATTTGCATATGACTCTTAGACTACCAATTTAGTCCCGGTTGGCCAACCATTTTAGTCAACTTCAAATTCATCGAGAGGCCTACAGATATCTGTTCCCCGTTAGGGTCAAGGGACGAATAAGCTTCGACTCATATACTTATATCTTTTACCAGAAAAATCACTCACAACAATATGTTTTATAACACCGAGTTACCGATGCGTTTTCGTATTATCAATGAACAACCGTCTAGCAAATCATAACTCATATGTCTTAGCTTAAAGATCAAAAGATATTTTCGTCTCAACATTGCTCGTGATGAAATCCATGAAGCAATCCATTGAGCGCGGGTTTATCCAATACTCAAATCTCCATTTCCAAGTACTCACAAATGGTGCAGCAATCTAATTGCCATGTCTAACTCCTTAGACAATCTATTACCAATTCATGACAGTCTTACTTCACACTTACTCCCAAAAGTGTAATCGACTGTGGATATTGAATAATCCAATTATTCAGGAAGTAAAACATGCAAAATGAAACAAAATGATAAAGTATTGACAAAATTAGTAAATCATTACTCATTAATAAATCTCCATTATTAAATCACAAAAGTCAAATACAATAACATTGTTACAGGTTTCAAAACCTATCTAATTACAAAAACTTATATCATCTCTTAATCCAATGCTCCTAGCATGCTGATTATGCTTAATCCTACTCAGAGCCTTTGTCAAGGGATCTACAGGATTATCTTCCGATGATACCCTCTTTACCACGAGGTGACCTTCTTCTACTTTATGCCTTATGTAGTGGTACTTGCTGTCGATATGTCTGGACTTTCCATGGTCTCGCGGTTCCTTTGTCAAGGCGACCGCACCTTCGTTATCGCAGAACAGTTCCACGGGCTCCTGAATACTCGGGACTACTCCAAGGTCACCGATGAAGTTCTTCAGCCAAGCCGCTTCCTTAGACGCTTCACTTGCTGCTATATACTCTGATTCACAAGTAGAATCAGCCACCGTATCTTGCTTGGAACTTTTCCAAGTTACCGCTCCTCCATTCAGAAGGAATACCCAGCCAGACTGAGACCGACCACTGTCTCTATCCGTCTGAAAACTGGCATCCGTATATCCTTCAACTCTCAATGTATCACTGCCTCCAAGGACTAACACAATGTCCTTTGTCCTTCACAGATACTTGAGTATATTCTTTACGGCTATCCAATGTGCCCTTCCAGGGTTTCCCTGGTACCGACTGACCATGCTCAGAGCAAAGGCCACGTCAGGGCGAGTACACGTCATAGCGTACATGATCGATCCTACAGCCGAAGCGTAAGGTACCCGACTCATTTCAGCTATTTCTTCGTCTGTACTCGGACTTTGAGTCTTACTCAATTTTGCATTACTTTGGATAGGCAGCTCTCCCTTCTTGGAATTTTCCATACTAAACCTTTTCAGTACCTTTTCCAAGTATGTACCCTGACTAAGTCCAATTAGTCTCTTCTTCCTATCTCTTAATATTCTTATCCCGAGAATATAGGCAGCCTCTCCTAGGTCCTTCATGGCAAAACATTTCCCAAGCCAAGCCTTGACATCTTGCAAGGTTGGAATATCGTTTCCCATGAGCAGTATGTCATCGACATACAGCACCAGAAAGGTGACTATACTCCCACTAGCCTTGACATATACACAGGACTCATCCTCGCTCCTAGAGAAGCCAAACTCTTTGACTTTCTCATGGAAACAAAGATTCCAGCTGCGAGAAGCTTGCTTCAATCCGTAGATTGATCTCTCAAGCTTACACACCTTATTAGGATACTTTGCATCGACAAAACCCTCTGGCTGATTCATGTAAACATCCTCAGTCAACTTCCCATTAAGGAAAGCGGTTTTGACGTCCATCTGCCAAATTTCATAGTCATGAAATGCAGCTATGGCCAGCATAATCCTAATAGACTTTATCTTGGCTACTGGTGAGAAGGTCTCGTCATAGTCAACCCCTGGGGTTTGAGTAAATCCCTTCGCAACCAGTCTTGCCTTGAAAGTGTGTACCTTTCCGTCCATGTCGGTCTTCTTCTTGAAGATCCATTTGTACCCGACTGTCTTTCGACCCGGTACGTTGTCAACCAAGTTCCAAACATGATTGTCATACATGGACTTGATCTCGCTATCCATGACCTCTTTCCACTTGGCAGACTCAGGGCCCGCCACTGCTTCCTGGTAGTTAGCTGGTTCATCCAAATTTATCAGTGTCCTATTACTGACAAACGTGTCCCCATCCGAAGTTATATGGAACCCATAAAACTCGGGTGGCATGCTAACCCTACCGGAACGCCTAAGAGGTAAGGATACATCTGTCGGACCAATAGGAACTTCTTCCTCATGTTGGTTGCTAGTTTCTCCTAAGGTTGCATCATCTGATGACTCTTGAATTTCTTCCAGATCAATGGTGCTCCCACTGTCCTCTTTGAATATGAGCTCTCTCTCTCGAAAGACCGCTCGTCTAGCTACAAAGACCACGTCCTCGCTCGGTTTGTAGAATAGATATCCAAAGGACTGTTTGGGATAACCAAGGAAGAAACACCTTTCACTTCTTTCTGCGAGTTTGTCTTGAGTCTCTCGTCTGACGAAAGCCTTACAACCCCAGACTTTGATATGTGCCAACGAGGGAACTTTCCCCGTCCACATTTCATGAGGTGTTTTAGCAACCTTTTTAGTAGGGACAAGATTTAGGATGTGGGCGGCAGTCTCTAAGGCATACCCCCAGAAGTGAATAGGAAGTGAAGCTCGACTCATCATGGAACGAACCATGTCCATGATTCCAACACTCCATCCATTTGGAGTTGGGCGATGCGTTTCTTGCTGATGTGCCCGAGCCGACTATGCCACAGACATGCCTTTTCTACACCACTAGTAGAATCAATATAATTTACACTATGTCCTAAATTGTCAACACATTCAACAGTTTCATACACACCATCACAAGGATAAGCAGTAAAAATCAAAATACCATTTTTGAAAACAGAAATCGAACCAATTTTATTATCAAAAGAAAATTGAAATCCTTGTCTAAACAATGCGTGAAATGAAATAATGTTTCTTGCCATTTCTGGCGAATAGCAACAATTAAATAACTCTATACTAACATCACTACTAAGCACTAAACTGTAAACGCCGATCTTGGTAACAGGGGACGATCTCCTATTGCCCATGATCAAGTTCAGTCTACCGTGCTCCACCTCCCTGCTTTCCTTTAGGCCCTTCAGATCAGAACAAATGTGAAAACCACATCCTGTATCAAGGACCCAAGAATTAGAAGATGGTGAGTTTTTAGAGATAGTGTATATACCTGCTGTCGATGGCTTTACTTTCCCATCCTTGACATCCTGCAAGTATTTGGGGTAGCTTCTCTTCCAATAGCCCTTCTCTTTGCAGTAAAAACAGTTGGCTTCATCGGGGTTGGCCACACAAGGAATCTGGGAAGACTTGGTTCTCGAGCCATTGCTTGACGACCCGACCTGAACCTTTTCCCTCCAATTTTGCTTAGGAGGGCCCTTCCTCTTCTTTCCTTTGCCACTTCCAATGGCTAGGACGGGCTGATTAACCGAGGGTACACTTTTACCCTTCATCCCGTCCTCAGCAACTCGAAGCATGCGATGCAACTCAGTCAGGTTAGCCTGATTGTTGTTCAAATGATAAGCCAGCCTGAACTGGTCATAAGAACTCGGTAAGGAGTTAAGCACTATGTCAACGGCCAACTCCTCAAGTACAGGCATCGCAAGTTTTCTAAGCCGCTCCACTTAACCTTGCATTCTTTGCACATGAGCGCAGATGGACTCTCCATCTTTAGGTTTGCTGTTCGTGAAGTCCTTGACCACCTCTGACCTCTCGATGCGCTCTTGCTTGCGGAACTTTTCCGCAAGCTCCTTATGCATCTCAAAGGGCCAGTAGTCTTCGTATATCC
This sequence comes from Cichorium intybus, assembly GCA_023525715.1. Classification (NCBI taxonomy): domain Eukaryota; kingdom Viridiplantae; phylum Streptophyta; class Magnoliopsida; order Asterales; family Asteraceae; genus Cichorium; species Cichorium intybus. The sequence goes on from JAKNSD010000024.1 coordinate 3,110,301, forward strand.
TTTGCAATTCGGGGTTCATTGTGGCGATCATGATACATGCCACTTTGGTCGCATCATCAAAATGTTTTTGGTACGAGGCAATCTCCTCGGGAGTAGCAGTTTCAGGGTCAATATCGACAAGCTCGGTCTCAAGGACATACTCTTTGTTCTCGTACCTCAGAGCCATCTTGATATTTCTAATCCAGTCATTGTAGTTTGTCCCGTTCAATTGAACCTTGGAACACAGTGAGAGGATAGAGGGAACACTGGAGTTTGAGTGGGGAGCGGATTGATCAGCAGAAGATATCTATAAAAGAAGGTAAGTTTAATTAGATACTTGTCGGTCCTTATAATAACCCAATATAAAATAAGGCTAGGATCCAACTATAACAATTTGCAACATAGAAGAGGGATGCCGTAATCTATAAGCAAATTTTATAAAGGTAGGCGAATGACGATTCAGCCAATTCCACCGCGGAAAAATAATCTTATTATAAATGGAATTCCTAGTTTCTTTTGAGATTTATTGAACTGTTCAATAGCATGTTTAATCTCGGATATGCCCCACCGTTTGTGACTGGGATGCCGAGGATCACAAACCGGGTGTGAATAACCATGCAAATTAGCTTGGTACTCTCGGGATCCATTATCATCTCAAATTGATGTGCCGGTAAACCACACACGCTCCATCAACAATGATAACACCCGAGACACCCATTGCCACTCTTTATGAACCCCCATTGGTATGCCGGTAAACCACACATGCTTCACCAACGTTTCATAAAGTGCAATGTGCAATTTCATGGGTTAGCATCAAATTCACATTTTTCCCTAAAGTAACTAGATTGGTATTTTGTAAATAGTTCTAGTACTTTGATCATTATACTTTTAATGATTAAGCGGTTCTGTCAAACCCGTTCGGCTAACAACCCTCCACTGATCAGGCGAGCGGTGGGTGAGAGTGTTCACCCATTAGACTACCATTTTATAGGCAGTCTCCTTATACCCACTTTATAGACCAGCTTCGTGAATGAGGCCTACTATTGATTTGACTAACCAAATTTATCTCATATATATAGTATTAACTTTTAATAACATATATAAGATGTATTTTAAAACCCCTTTAAAATATTCAAGGTTTATCTTTTAATTTTACCAAATTTAACAATTAAATTTTAAATTAAATTAAAACTAAAAATCGATTTAATCAATTTTAATTACCAATTAATTAAATTAATTAAATTTAAATATTTTAAACATTTTAAAATATTTTTTCCGGATTTTTCCATTAATTTTCGAAAATTTAAAATTAATTAAATCCTTTTTGAATTATCTTTTAATTAACAATTAATTAAATTAATTCAATGAAGATAGGTTTATCCAAATTAATCAAATTAATTAAAATCTATCCTAAACCCCCTTGATTTCGAATTCAAATAATGGGGTTTAAGGTTATCCATTTAATTAACAAATAAAGTTACCAAAAATAGAAAACCTCCTAAAACCCTAATAGCAATTTTCGAAATTAGCAAGGGGGGATTAGGATTTCCAAAACCCTAATCCTAGAAATCGATCCACATATATATTAGGGTTTATAAACTTTAAACCCTAATACAGATATAACAATTCAACAAGAAAACAAAACAGGCTCTGATACCACTGAAAGGTTTTCTGCAACCATAAACTAAATAACCTAAGTTCACATGCAACCTATAAGGATCTATGTTTTCTACTATTGAACATATAACAAAACTTAAAAGCCAATAAAGACATCTAAAGAATAAAAACCAGAAAACAAACCTTTAGATTTCTTGGAAGCAAAGTAGCAAAAATATCCTGCCTCAAATGAAGTCACACCCTTAGCCGGGAGGTTTATGGATCGAAATTCCAGAGAGAAAAATAATTGAATGAGCAAGCAATAATGAGGTCTAGGGTTCCCTATTTATAGGGAACCAAGTGGCAAAGCTAAAAACCCTAGCCGCAGCCCATTTTCCGGATTATCTGTACGCGCGCCGCGGCCAAGTCGTTTGCGCGCCGCGCGCCGCAATTCAACTATTGAATTTGTACGACTTTAATCCCTGACCTCTTGATTAATCTAATTAATGTCACAGAAATCAATGCAATTAATTTCTGATTAATTATTAATCAAATAATATTGTTTCCAATTAATATATTATCTCCATAATATATTAACAAACAATATCTTGATTTATTAGTCATATAATAAATCAACCTTTCTCTCTACTTAACTTTCTACCAAACTTCCAGCTATGAGGGCAACCCAAATGGACTATGCTACTATTAATTAGGTAAATACTAATTATTAGTCATGGCTTAGACACCTAATCCAACACCTATCAACTACCAGAGTGCAATGTGAGATCCTGAATCTGATAAATGGCTTGAAGCCATAAACACTGAGATGCAATCCATGCACGATAACCAAGTATGGGACTTGGTTAATCTTCCCACCAATTGTAAGACCGTTGGAAATAAGTGGGGTTTCAAGAAGAAAACCGATGTGGATGGAAATGTTCACACTTTTAAGGCAAGACTTGTCGCTAAAGGATACTCACAAACTCATGGTATTGACTATGATGAGACATTTTCACCAGTGGCAATGATCAAGTCGATTAGGATACTTTTTGCCATAGCCGCATACTATGATTATGAGATATGGCAAATGGATGTCAAGACCGCTTTCCTCAATGGACACTTATTGGAAGATGTCTATATGGATCATGTAACACCACGATACTTTTGTTAAGTAATAATATGTTAATCATAGTGTATTTATGATTTAATATGGTGTTCTAAGTATTAGAAAGTTAATACTAGAAAAAGGGTAATTGGTCAATTTACCATAAAAGGGTAATTCGGTCATTTGACCATGTAAAGGACCAATTGTGTAAAAATATTGTTTGCTTGTGGCAAAAGTAAAAGGAATGAAAGTTATATGTAATAAAATGTGAGAAAAGTGCCAAAAGTTCAAGAAAGTGAACTTAGGGACTAAATTTGAAAAACTGGAAAATATAAAAGGAGAATTATCTCCATAATTGTGGCTGATCATTGGAGAAGCTACGGGAAGGATTTTGATGATGCGATTTCAGCAAGTTCATAAAGAATTGAACTAGAAATTTGAAGCAAGTGGGAGATTGAAGAATTCTTGAGCTAAAAGGTTAGTAAGAAACTTCTAACCTAAGTTTTTGTGTGTTCTTCATGGGAGAACTTTTGTGACTGAAATTTCAGTCGAGAATCATGAAGTTTATGGTTCTAAACTTCTAATAAGTCATATGTTAAGAACATAACCCAAAGATATGAAAGTATGTTGCTATTGTTGAAATTAGCAACTTTGGTCAAAAACCCTAGATTATGAGTTCTTGTGATTAACTTAGTTTTAATGGTTGATAATGATTTCTAGATGTTATTTTAGTTGAACTAAATCAGTAGAAGTGATTATAACCTAGTAATTTCGGTTTTGGACCAAAAATGTGAAAAACGGGAATTTTTGGAAATGGATTGGAATTACCAATTCCATTGTTTAAAACTTGATGTAAATGAAGGGTTTTGGTCCTGGAACAATTCCCTATTGATTAAGTCGTGTATTAAGGGCTTAATATGAGAAAATGGGATTTTATAGCACAAAAATCGGACTCACTGGACTGAGTTTCAGCAGTCGCGACGCGGCCATATACTGGGTCGCGACGCGGGGTCGCGGCAGAAACCATAAAACCTCCTGTTAAAAATTGGTGCAATTTCCAAATTTGATTTTGATGCTAGGCTTATCCGATTGACCTGGAATTTTAAACATAGGTCTAATATGTTGTGAAACTTCATGGAAAATTATCGGAATACGTATACGACCTCCCGAAAGTACTGTAGTAGAATACGCGTATTTCGGGAAGTGTATTAAATTTTTATAACGATGGTTATTGATTGGAAATGCTTGGAAATGGTCCCTAATTGTATTGTATAGGACTCTTGTGTAGTAGAGTCAACTGAAATGGTAATTAACCTATGATCATTTGGTATATAAATGAATATATAGGTACGGGACGAACGGTTGTAGTGTATACAAAGACAAGAAACAACCGCAACTAAATGCAGCGAGTATCCAGGTGAGTAATCTCACTTATATCATATATGATATGTGTTGATTGAACTGTTACAGGTTGAAACAGATTCGGGGGACGAAATTTGACAGTTTACAGATGCGTTAAAAAGACAATACCAGATAAGCCGTGAGTCTGCGATAGACAAGAACGGAGCTGTGAGTCAATAAAAAGGCAATACCGGATAAGCCGTGAGTCAATGAAATGACAAGAACAGAGCCGTGAGCCATAAATGATTATGAAATGAAATGTTATTAAATGGTGCGGCCACTTGTGGCTATGATATTAGATGCTATATCCAACTGGTGCGGCCTATATGGCTATGATATTGGATGCTATATCCAACTGGTGCGGCCTATATGGCTATGATATTGAACTTGAATCTAAATGGTGCGGTCTTTTGACCATGATATCGGGTTATTGAACCCTTGAGACTATGCGGTAGGATGTGCAATCCTAAAAGATATACGGTCAGCCAGAATGGCTAGGAGTTTGGATCCGATATCCGGACAGAGATATACGGTTATGAGATTTATCATATATAGGAAATTATATATGAATATATTCTTATACGTATTATTTGCAGATATGATTACTCACTGAGCTTTATAGCTTATGTTATTTGTTAAATGTCCCTGCAGGTTAGCATGACCCTGATAAGGGAAAAGATAGAGTCCGTGACTAAAGAAGTGGGACTTTTAGATGCTGTCAGTAGCAGCCCGGCTTCAAAGGAGATTACGGTATTTTATACTCTCCTTGATACACTTGTACCCGTTTTTAATAAAATATACCCCTTTTGTTATGGTTTTATGTATTGAAACCTTTGTTTTAAATGAAAAATTTTCAGGGGTGTTTTTGTTTTAAAAGCCGGGTGTTACAAGTTGGTATCAGAGCCGTGGTTTAAGTGAACTAGGTGTCTATAGAGTAGATTCCTGGACTTAAACCTTGTGAGATAGTAGACATGATGTATAGTTAGGTGTATATAGTTGTTATTATACATATATAACCTAACCGTTGCTGATTTCTGACGTATAAGAAGTACGAGCAGTGAATATTACTGGGAGGAATTTAGGGCGTGGAGCTTTAAGAGGTGGACCAGCCCTTTCTCAAGGCTCCATTGAACGAGGGGCAAAGAGACAAGTAGCAGAAAATCCACATGATAAGCAATAGTAGCTGATGTGGTCAGAAAAAGGAAATTGGTTGCTCACCCTGACTGATATTCAAGGTGAAAGAAAAGTAGCTGAGACTACAAGAAAAGCAGAAAAATATTGGTGGACGCTTCAGAAGAAGTTAAAACGATTTAGGCCTAACCTAAAAAGGAAGGGACCAAAATGAAAAAGGTGATGTGGTGTAAAAAGTGCAGGAAAAGCACTAAGAAAAATTGTAGAGTTGAGACTCTACCGTTGAATTGTTGAAATCATAGAAAACAGGAGCATGTTGCTCGAGCCTGTTGGATGGAACGGAAGTGTTTCCAGCGTGGAGCTATAGATCACTTTCTTACGAAATGTTCACATGCTAAATGTGGAGTAACGGGTGATGAACCCAGGAAAGAACGGGGAGAAAAGGAAGAATAAATGAATGGTCAAAAAGGACCAGTGGTATCATGAGCATTCCAGCAGACTGTGGAAGAAGCTCGTGAGTAGACTAATATGGTCTCAGATATCATTGTCTTGAATATAATCCCCGTATATGTTATATTTGATCCATGAAGCTATGCTTTGGATCGATGACTTTGATGTCTTGTCTGAATATTTCATCAACGATTATGGATGAAATGTTGGAAGTAGCTATAGCAGTTAGCAAATATGTTCAAGATATTGAACACCTGGAAGGTAGTCCGCTTAGGATTTACGGGACCATTTTTCCCTATAAATCTGAAGCCGATGACTACCAATGAATATGAAGAAATTGTGCATATGAATTGGTTAGCAATGAATGATGCTAACATGAATTGTGGAAATATGAACATTATGGTTCTAAAAATCAGAAATGAAATGGAGGAAAATCCACGGTAAATGACCGTTGTTGAGAATACCGGTTATTTTCCTTTGCTTAAACTTGGAAAAGAGTTAGTAAAGGAAGGATGTTTTAGTTGGCATATGCAGTATTGACCAAGCTAAATAAAGCGGCAGTAGAAGTGAAAAAACTTTAAATGAATTCTTGGATGTTTCTTCCAAAGAACCTCCAGAATTACCACCAGATTGATGAGAAGAGTTTATGATTAAACTGATTTTGGGAGCCGTTTCTGTTATTTAGGCTCTAAACTGATTAGCATCTGCAGAGATGGCAGAGTAGGAAAACAATTAGAAGAAATTGTTTTTGAATCGGGGTATCATATGGCCGAATGTGTCATCGTGTGGAGCCCTATCGTGTTTGAAAAGAAGAAAGACAAGTTGATGTGTATGTACATTGACTACCGAGAATCTGATATTCTCGAAAACAGAATGAATATGATGTAAAAATTGTGCTAAATATTGGAGTTACTTCGTTGAGCCAAGTGATATGCGAAGTTTTCCAAGTATGAAATTTGGCTAAAAGAAGTTTCAATTCTTCGGGCATTTTAATAATGCCGAAGATGATAAAGTAGATCCAGTGGAAGTAATGCTGTGATAAAACGGGAACCGCCTTGGAATCTGACTAAAATTTGTAGTTTCCTTGGATTGGTGGGTTATAATAGGAGAGTTGTAGAAAACTGCTCCTTGATTTCTGTATAGTTGACTAAAGTTGACCAAGAAAGTGAAAAGTTTGAGTGGATAGAAAGACCACAAGAATCTTTTCAAAGGTTGAAGCAAACCTTATGTGAAGCTCCGGTGTTAGCATTATCGCTAAGCGGAGAAGATAAATTGTTTTATAGAAATGCATCCAGAGTTAACTTTGGGTACATAACATTGCAGTAGCAATTATGACTTTGGCATTGAAGCTTTGGAGACACTACTTATATGGTGTAAAGCTTATTGTTTATACGGATCATAAAAGTTTGAAGTACTAAATTGATCTAAAAGAAGCTAAATAAGAGATACAAGGATAGATGGGTTACTTAAAGATTTTGGTTATGGAATCTTGTACCATCTCGGAAAGGCGGATGCGGCTATAGATGCCTTGAATTGAAAAGAAAATATCCTTTGAGGGTTACATCCACATGTATGAGTGTGGCGGATTGATTACCTGAGTTGATTCGGGTAGCACAAAAAGAATTGTGCAAGTCTGAAAACGTGAAAGGTGAATGAATGATTAGCTATTGAAAGAAGCTAGTTAGAACCTCACGGCGATTGAAAACCCTTGGGGTTGTGTATGTGAGTTCCAAAGCAAAGCGAGATATGAAAATTTACCCTTAAAAGATGTATATTGGGGTAGATATGCAAAATGCCCGGGGCAGTACCAAACTGTGTAGGATGATATAACCTATGTATTGGTGGCCGGGACTAAAGAAAAACATTGAAAGATATGTGAAAAGTGTTTGACTTGTGTGAAAGTAAAGCCAAACCAGTAGAAGCATACAAAGAAATTTACCCGTTGTTAGTCCCGGAAAAGAAATGGGACGATATTATAATGTAGATTTTGTAATAAAGTCTTCGCAAGTACCGCATGAGTATGCCACCATATGGGTAATAGTTAACCGGATGATGAAACTAGCGTAAATTTATACCGATTAGGGAAGAAATTAAGATCGAAAAGTAGTGAAAAACTACATAGAAAGAGAAATTTGTCGACGTGCGTTACCGGTGTCGACTGTATCGGGTCGAGATAATAGAATTATTCGCTGATTTTGGCATAAATCCCAAAAAAAAAATTAATTCAAAAGTACTAGTAAGTACTGTATATGATTTGCAGATTGATAGACGAGGCGAAATAATGACGCAGACTTTAGAATATATTCTTGAAATTTGCACAACAGACCCTGGTGGAAGATGAGAAGATCGTCTATCGTTGGTAGAATTTGTAAGAAATAACAGCTTACATACTTGTATTCTACTGGCTCGTATGAAGTGTTGTACGGAGTACCGTGTTATCCTTCGATTTATAGGATTGAAGATGTGGAAAAGCCGTTGGCTAGATCCTAGATTGTTGTACAAATTGAAGAGAAAACTAGCAAATACGAGAAATTTGAAAATGGCTAAGAATTAGCAAAAGCAGTATGCGGATCACTGAGTAAAAACCATTGAAATTTCAAGTAAGGAAAGATGGTGGTACTCAAATTAATTCTTTTGGAAAGACTAAAAATTGTTTTGGGACGAAAGGAAAAGTTGAGTCCTCGTTTTGTTGGACCTTTCCATATGTCCCGAAGAGTAAGAACTGTGATGTATTGATCGAAGTTTCATGATGAACTTCAAAATAGTTATAATGTTTTCCAGGAATTCCATTCTTGAAGACATTGAATGATGAATTCTAAACAATACCTCATGATGAAATGGAGGTAGATAAGGAGTTATGAAATAGAAATATCCCCAACTCTTTATATGATTTCGGGGACGAAATCTTTTGAAGGAGGGGAGAATTTGTAACACCACGATACTTTTGTTAAGTAATAAGATGTTAATCATAGTGTATTTATGATTTAATATGGTGTTCTAAGTATTAGAAAGTTAATACTAGAAAAAGGATAATTTGGTCAATTTACCATAAAAGGGTAATTCGGTCATTTGACCATGTAAAGGACCAATTGTGTAAAAATATTGTTAGCTTGTGGCAAAAGTAAAAGGAATGAAAGTTATATGTAATAAAATGTGAGAAAAGTGCCAAAAGTTCAAGAAAGTGTACTTAGGGACTAAATTTGAAAAACTGGAAAATATAAAAGGAGAATTATCTCCATAATTGTGGCTGATCATTGGAGAAGCTACGGGAAGGATTTTGATGATGCGATTTCAGCAAGTTCATAAAGAATTGAACTACAAATTTGAAGCAAGTGGGAGATTGAAGAATTCTTGAGCTAAAAGGTTAGTAAGAAACTTCTAACCTAAGTTTTTGTGTGTTCTTCATGGGAGAACTTTTGTGACTGAAATTTCAGTCGAGAATAATGAAGTTTATGGTTCTAAACTTCTAATAAGTCATATGTTAAGAACATAACCCAAAGATATGAAAGTATGTTGCTATTGTTGAAATTAGCAACTTTGGTCAAGAACCCTAGATTATGAGTTCTTGTGATTAACCTGGTTTTAATGGTTGATAATGACTTCCAGATGTTATTTTAGTTGAACTAAATCAGTAGAAGTGATTACAACCTAGTAATTTCGGTTTTGGACCAAAAATGTGAAAAACAGGAATTTTTGGAAATGGATTGGAATTACCAATTCCATTGTTTAAAACTTGATGTAAATGAAGGGTTTTGGTCCTGGAACAATTCCCTATTGATTAAGTCGTGTATTAAGGGCTTAATATGAGAAAATGGGATTTTATAGCACAAAAATCGGACTCACTGGACTGACTTTCAGCAGTCGCGACGCAGCCATATACTGGGTCGCGACGCGGGGTCGTGGCAGAAACCATAAAACCTCCTGTTAAAAATTGGTGCAATTTCCAAATTTGATTTTGATGCTAGGCTTATCCGATTGACCTGAAATTTTAAACATAGGTCTAATATGTTGTGAAACTTCATGGAAAATTATCGGAATACGTATACGACCTCCCGAAAGTACTGTAGTAGAATACGCGTATTTCGGGAAGTGTATTAAATTTTTATAACGATGGTTATTGATTGGAAATGCTTGGAAATGGTCCCTAATTGTATTGTATAGGACTCTTGTGTAGTAGAGTCAACTGAAATGGTAATTAACCTATGATCATTTGGTATATAAATGAATGTATAGGTACGGGACGCACGGTTGTAGTGTATACAAAGACAAGAAACAACCGCAACTAAATGCAGCGAGTATCCAGGTGAGTAATCTCACTTATATCATATATGATATGTGTTGATTAAACTGTTACAGGTTGAAACAGATTCGGGGGACGAAATTTGACAGTTTATAGATGCGTTAAAAAGACAATACCAGATAACCCGTGAGTCTGCGATAGACAAGAACGGAGCTGTGAGTCAATAAAAAGGCAATACCGGATAAGCCGTGAGTCAATGAAATGACAAGAACGGAGCCGTGAGCCATAAATGATTATGAAATGAAATGTTATTAAATGGTGCAGCCACTTGTGGCTATGATATTGGATGGTATATCCAACTGGTGCGGCCTATATGGCTATGATATTGGATGCTATATCCAACTGGTGCGGCCTATATGGCTATGATATTGAACTTGAATCTAAATGGTGCGGTCTTTTGACCATGATATCGGGTTATTGAACCCAGCTGGTGTGGCCTTCGGGCTATGACTTATATATTGAAAATGTTTTGGTGCAGCTTATATAGCTATGACACAGGGTGCGGCTTAAATAGCCATGAAATATGATGCGGTCAATTGTGACTAAGAAATATGGGACAGAAATGTATGCAAATAACAACCCTTGAGACTATGCGGTAGGATGTGCAATCCTAAAAGATATACGGTCAGCCAGAATGGCTAGGAGTTTGGATCCGATATCCGGACAGAGATATACGGTTATGAGATTTATCATATATAGGAAATTATATATGAATATATTCTTATACGTGTTATTTGCAGATATGATTACTCACTTAGCTTTATAGCTCATGTTATTTGTTAAATGTCCCTGCAGGTTAGCATGACCCTGATAAGGGAAAAGATAGAGTCCGTGACTAAAGAAGTGGGACTTTTAGATGCTGTCAGTAGCAGCCCGGCTTCAAAGGAGATTACGGTATTTTATACTCTCCTTGATACACTTGTACCCGTTTTTAATAAAATATACCCCTTTTGTTATGGTTTTATGTATTGAAACCTTTGTTTTAAATGAAAAATTTTCAGGGGTGTTTTTGTTTTAAAAGCCGGGTGTTACAGATCAACCTGAAGGTTTTGTCGATCCCAAGCATCCAAGCAAAGTGTGCAAGCTTAAGAGATCTATCTATAGATTGAAGCAAGCGCCTCGAGCATGGAACATCCGCTTTGATGAAAAGATTACAAATTTTGGATTCATTAAAAATGAGGATGACTCCTGTGTTTTCAAGAAAGCTAGTGGGAGCATAGTCATATTCCTAGTATTGTATGTAGATGACATACTTCTATTTGGAAATGACATCCCAACATTAAAAGGTGTCAAAACGTTTCTTGAGAACTGTTTCTCAATGAAGGACTTAGGAGAAGCTGCTTATGCATTAGGCATAAAGATCTATAGAGATAGATCTAAGAGACTTATTGGTCTAAGCCAAAGTGCATATATTGATAAAATCTTGAAAAGGTTCAAGATGCAAGACTCCAAAAGAGGATTCTTGCCAATACCACATGACACCATCCTAAGTAAGTCTCAGTGCCCAAGCACTAGGACTGAACTTGAAAGGATGAAACATGTCTCATATGCTTCGGCAATTGGGTCTATCATGTATGCCATGTTATGCACTAGGCCCGATGTCTCATGTGCCTTAAGCATGACTAGTAGGTATCAACAGAACCCAGGTGAAGCCCACTGGACTGCTGTAAAGAACATTCTTAAGTACTTGAGAAGAACTAAAGACATGTTCTTAGTTTACGGTGGTTTGGAAGAAAGCTTGAAGGTAAAGGGTTACACTGACGTAAGCTTCCAAACAGATAGGGACGATTCGAGATCTCAATCTGGGTATGTCTTTATTTTAAATGGAGGAGCCGTGTCTTGGAAGAGTTCCAAACAAGAAGTGATTGCACAATCCACTACAGAATCAGAATACGTTGCTGCTTCGGAAGCTGCTCAAGAAGCTGTCTGGATGAGAAAGTTCATTGAAGATCTAGGGGTTGTTCCTTCCATTCGAGACCCTATAGAAATCTTCTGTGATAATCTAGGTGCTATAGCTCAAGCAAAGGAACCTAGATCGCATCAAAAGACCAAACACATTCACCGAAGGTATAACTACATAAGACATGAAGTTAAGAATGGTGAAATAAGTATTCACAAGGTTCATACAGATCAGAATTTGGCAGACCCATTCACGAAGCCTTTACCCCAAGCTAAGCATGAAAGTCACGCTAAGGGTATAGGACTTCGTTTTTCTAATGAATGGATTTGATTTGTGTTTAGTGTTTTATGAATATGAAACTATGTAAACAATAATAATTATGTGATATATGTGACGTGATGTTTCATTCATAATTTTGTGTTCTATATTAGCATGTTTAATCCTTGAATCATACAATTATTCTAAATGTCCATAGTCGATCATAGTTGTAGGAGCAACTATGAAGTAAGACTAATATGAATTGGATTGGTTGACTTTTATGGGTAAAAGTATCAAAAGGTTGCAACCAAATTCATAGGTACTTGTCAGTGAACAAGTATTGGACTTGACCCGCTTCAAGATCACTCCATGGATCATCATCATAAGTGATTCTTGAATAAAGGTATTATCATTGTATCCTTAGACCTGAGATGCATATTTCAGACTCAAGTGTAGGGAGTGCTATGCTTTGATATGGTTCACCGTTGTTCTTGAAACATAGACAACCATAAAGGCCATACTCATGTATAGTACTAACTATATGAGGGGCGTATGTAGTCAAGACGGGATTTGTTCCTCTTATGTGTTGAGAGTTAGACATCTAAGGCGCCTGATTAAAAGTAGAATATAAAATGAGAATGATTAAGATCCATGTCTCATGTTCAACATGATGTCTGTGACAAAGGGATAATTGATAGATAACCTTGTACATCAATTAGAGCCTCGTGCTTTCTGAAGAATTGGATGTTGTGGAATGGCATTAAGTCATGTGTTATTGGGAACAGTGAAGTGTTGCTAGACGTCTATCACTGTCGATGTCATTCTATGATGCAACCTTGTGCAAGTGGGAGATTGTTAGTTCTATATGCCCAAGGATGATCATAAAATGATATTACTAATAATACATGATCCTATAGGGTCACACCACCAACAAGTTTGACACCAATTGATAATTTGGAATGTTAAATTTGATTTAACATCAAATTATACTAAACTTGCAATTTAATCTTGTATGTTATTATTATTTGATGTAAATAATAATAACTCCAATATTAAAGGTTGATTACTAATTCATATATGATGAATTAAACAATTATAACAATTGAATTGTTTAAGTTGTTAAATGATTTAATTGAATTATGAGTAAACCTTTTATTTAATTTAATTGGTAAATTAAATAAAATATGCATAATGTAATATATATATATATATATATATATATATATATATATATATATATATATATATATATATATATATATATTCACTACATTAAGAATGCATGTTTAATTGGTTTATTTATACAATTTATGGCTTAAATGTTATTCCATTAATGAAATGTATAAAGGGTTATTATTTATAAAACTTATTAGATAAGTTTATAAATAATAAATGACAAACAAATTATTATAAAAACCACATGAAGTGGCTGGCCAACATACACACACATGCACATAAGCATGGGTTAGAAAGCTTAAAAGTAAGAATGAATATTGATGCTTTCTAGGTCTTGACCATGGGAACCACCAATATAATAATAAGCCTTCTTTTCTCCCTTTTAAAGAGAGATGTGACCGGATCTTCTAAGGGTTGTGTGGGTCATCTTTATACATCAAATAATCAGCCAAAAACACTCTTATATTCTCCCTTGAACTCTTGCAAAATCGTTTTCAAGCATTAAGGGTTAAAGGTGTTCATCTTGCAAGTTTTAAAGACTAGCATCTAAAGTGATTTTACTTGTGGTGGACTCAACTATAGAGGGAAGCTAACTTGATTCCTAGCCATCACAAATCGTCCATATCAAGCTCAAGAACATAAGGTTGTAATCTTAAACATTTACTATGTTTGTTTTTCATTTTATCTCTACATGCATGTAGCATGATTCTCTTGAAATGGAATTCGTGTTCATCTTTTAAGCTTCTGTTGCAACTTTAAGTTTTCGAAACCTATGAAATGAACATGGATTTCCAACAGCGAGATGTCAAAGATGGGGTGTTCAATTTTTCGATTTTGAATCCCAACATTCATGGTTAACAGTAACACACCATAAATTCGAAAATTAAGATCTTGCTGATTTTAACCAATAGGAATTGATATTAATTGCTAAAAAAATCAGCAAGCAATCAATCGTAATTCTGAAAAAGGGCAACATTAAATGAACAATTTGTTGGATTAGGTGTCTAAGCCATGACTTGTAATTGAACTTTTATCTTATGGTTAAAAGCAAAGTCCATTTGGGTTGCCCTCATGGGTGGAGGAAAGATAGTTCAGTAGAGAGAATAGTTGATTTATTAATTGTATAATAAATCAATAGAAAATACATATATGGTTTATTAATATATTTAAGTGCTAATATATTAATTAGAAACTATATTAATTAATTGAGATTTAATCTAGAATTAATTGGATTTAATTTGGAGATTAAATTAATTAATTAAAAGGTGCAGGGACTGGTTTGGTATTTATTCAATAGTTGAATAACTGGCCAGGAAAACCAGGGACCAAAAGTGGCGCCACCTTGGAGGCTTCTCCAAGGGTTTGGCGAAACCCTAATTAGGGGTTTTGGTAAGCCTGGTCCAAGTGGTCAAAAGCCTTGTCCAATTGGAGGCTCCTTAGGGTTTCAGGTGTAACCCTTGGAGGCTATAAAAGGAACCCCCTGGCACCTCATTCTTTACGCCACCTCTCTCTGGATTTACTCTGCTGGACTGATTCTTCCATCCCCTGGGTGTGACTTTCATCTGAGGCAGGATAATTTTGCTGCTGCTTAAAAGGATCATAAGATCAAAGGTTGGTTTTTTCTTAATTCTTCTTTAGAATTGAATTGTATCCTTTAGGTTCTTAGTTCTAATATTCATAGAAGAAAACATAGATCAATATTAGGGTTGCATGTGAACCTTAGGTTATTTTGTGTTCATTGATTGCATAGAAACCCTTCAGTGGTATCAGAGCTAGCTTGTTTTCTTGTGTTTGATTATGAACTGCTTGGATTGTTTTGTGCCTAAGGGTTATTGGCGAAAATTAACCCTTGGGAGGAGGCCAAAATCGATCCCAAGGCTAGGGTTTCCTAACCCTAGCCGCCACCCTCCTTGGTCCCTTCCTTGATTGCTTGATTTGCTTGCCTTATTTGTGTGTTGTTATTTTTGGTAACTAAATTAATTAAAATAACTTGAACCCTTTTATTTGGCATGTGAATTTCGAAAATCTAAGGGCCATTACAGGTTAATTAATTTGATTAATTGGTAATCTGTAACCTAGATTTAATTAATTTAATTAATTGATTAATTAAAGGCAAATTAAATCTGCTTTAAGAATTAATTAAAATTTTCAAGAAAATTAGAATAATTTGAGAAAATTAGAATTTAATTAATTCTAAGATATTTTAATGAGATTAAAATATATCTTATATATATTTAAAATTAAAAGTTAATTTAATATGTATAAGAAAATTGGTTAGTCTACCGCTAGTAAGCCTCATTCACAAAACTGTCCTATAAAGAGGGTATAAGGCGACTGACTATAAAATGTTGGTCTAATGGGTATCTACTCTTACCCACCGCTCTCCTGGTCAGTCGAGTGTCGTTAGCCGAACGGGTATGATAGAACCGCTAAGCCTCTTAAAAGTATAATGCTATAATTGAAAGTACTAGAACCCTAAAACAAATCCCAATCTAGTTACTTTAGGAAAATGTGAATTTGATGCTACCCCATGAAATTGCACATTGCACTTTATGAAACGTTGGTGGAGCGTGTGTGGTTTACCAGCACACCAATAGGGGTTCATAAAGAGTGGCAATGGGTGTCTCGGGTGTTATCATTGTTGATGGAGCGTGTGTGGTTTACCGGCACATCAATTTGAGATGATAATGGATCCCGAGAGCACCAAGCTAATTTGCATGGTTATTCACACCCGGTTTGTGATCCTCGGCATCCCAGTCACAAACGGTGGGGCATATCCGAGATTAAACATGCTATTGAACAGTTCAATAAATCTCATAAGAAACTAGGAATTCCATTTATAATAAGATTATTTTTCCGCGGTGGAATCGGCTGAATCGTCATTCGCCTACCTTTATAAAATTTGCTTATAGATTACGGCATCCCTCTTCTATGTTGCAAATTGTTATAGTTGGATCCTAGCCTTATTTTATATTGGGTTAATATAAGGACCGACAAGTATCTAATTAAACTTACCTTCTTTTATAGATGTCTTCTGCTGATCAATCCGCTCCCCAATCAAACTCCAGTGTTCCCTCAATCCTCTCACTATGTTCCAAGGTTCAATTGAACGGGACAAACTATAATGACTGGATTAGAAACATCAAGATGGCTCTGAGGTATGAGAACAAAGAGTATGTTCTCGAGACCGAGCTTGTCGATGTCGACCCCGAAACTGCTACTCCCGAGGAAATTGCCTCGTACCAAAAACATACTGATGATGCAACCAAAGTGGCCTGCATCATGATCGCCACAATGAACCCCGAATTGCAGAGAATATACGAAGACTACTGGCCCTATGAGATGCACAAGGAGCTTGCGGAAAAGTTCCGCAAGCAAGAGCGCATCGAGAGGTGCGAGGTATTCAAGGACTTCACGAACAGCAAACCCAAAGATGGAGAGTCCATCTGCACTCATGTGCAAAGAATGCAAGGTTACGTGGAGCGGCTTAGAAAGCTTGC
Organism: Cichorium intybus; assembly: GCA_023525715.1. Classification (NCBI taxonomy): domain Eukaryota; kingdom Viridiplantae; phylum Streptophyta; class Magnoliopsida; order Asterales; family Asteraceae; genus Cichorium; species Cichorium intybus. The sequence goes on from JAKNSD010000024.1 coordinate 3,127,097, forward strand.
GATGCCTGTACCGGAACAGTTGGCCGTTGACATAGTGCTTAACTCGTTGCCGAGTTCTTATGACCAGTTCAGGCTGGCTTATCATTTGAACAACAATCAGGCTAATATGGCTGAGTTGCATCGCATGCTTCGAGTAGCTGAAGACGGGATGAAGGGTAAAAGTGTACCCTCGGTTAATCAGCCCGTTCTAGCCATTGGAAGTGGCAAAGGAAAGAAAAGGAAGGGCCCTCCTAAGCAAAATTGGAGGGAAAAGGTTCAGGTCGGGTCATCCAGTAATGGCTCGAGAACCAAGACTTCCCAAATTCCTTGTGTGGCCAACCCCGATGAAGCCAACTGTTTTTACTGCAAAGAGAAGGGCCATTGGAAGAGAAGCTGCCCCAAATACTTGCAGGATGTCAAGGATGGGAAAATAAAGCCATCGACAGCAGATATATACACTATCTCTAAAAACTCACCATCTTCTAATTCTTGGGTCCTTGATACAGGATGTGGTTTTCACATTTGTTCTGATATGCAGGGCCTAAAGGAAAGCAGGGAGGTGGAGCACGGTAGACTGAACTTGATCATGGGCAATAGGAGATCGTCCCCTGTTACCAAGATTGGAGTTTATAGTTTAGTGCTTAGTAGTGAAGTTTGTTTAGATTTATTAGATTGTTGCTATTCGCCAGAAATGGCAAGAAATATTATTTCATTTCACGCATTATTCAGACAAGGATTTCATTTTTCTTTTGATAATAATATTGGATCTATTTCTGTTTTCAAAAATGGTATTTTGAATTTTACTGCTTATCCTTGTAATGGTGTGTATGAAACTGTGAAATGTGTTGACAATCTAGGACAAAGTGTAAATTATATTGATTCTACTAGTGACGTGGAAAAGGCATGTCTGTGGCATAGTCGGCTCGGGCACATCAGCAAGAAACGCATCGCCCAACTCCAAAAGGATGGAGTGTTGGAATCATTCGACCTCAAGTCGGATGATGTATGCGAATCCTGTCTGTTGGGCAAGATGACTAAATCACCTTTCAAAGGGTCTTTTGAAAGAGGTGAGGGTCTATTGGACATTATTCACACGGATGTGTGTGGTCCATTCAGATCAACCACAAAGGATGGCACGCGGTTCTACGTGACTTTTACCGACGATTTTAGTAGATACGGTTACATCTACTTGATCAAGCACAAGTCGGACACCTTTGAAAAGTTCAAAGAGTTTAAGAACGAAGTAGAGAATCAATTAGGCAGGAAGATAAAGATGCTCAGATCCGACAGAGGCGGAGAGTATCTAAGTATCGAGTTCCTGGACTATCTAAAGGAATGCGGAATAGTTTCGCAGTTGACACCTCCCAGGACACCACAGTTGAACAGTGTTGCAGAGAGGCGCAACCGAACCCTGTTGGACATGGTTCGTTCCATGATGAGTCGAGCTTCACTTCCCATTCACTTCTGGGGGTATGCCTTAGAGACTGCCGCCCATATCCTCAATCTTGTCCCAACTAAGAAGGTTGCGAAAACACCTCATGAGATGTGGACGGGGAAAGCTCCCTCGTTGGCACATATCAAGGTCTGGGGTTGTGAGGCTTTCGTTAGACGAGAGACTCAAGACAAACTCGCAGACAGAAGCGAAAGGTGTTTCTTCATTGGTTATCCCAAACAGTCCTTTGGATATCTATTCTACAGACCGAGCGAGGACGTGGTCTTTGTAGCTAGACGAGCAGTCTTTCGAGAGAGAGAGCTCGTATTCAAAGAGGACAGTGGGAGTACCATTGATCTGGAAGAAATTCAAGAGTCATCAGATGACGCAACCTTAGGAGAAACTAGCAACCAACATGAGGATGAAGTTCCTGTTGGACCGACAGATGTATCCTTACCTCTTAGGCGTTCTGGTAGGGTTAGCATGCCACCCGAGTTTTATGGGTTCCATATAACTTCGGATGGGGACACTTTTGTCAATGATAGGACACTGATAAATTTGGATGAACCAGCTAACTACCAGGAAGCAGTGGCGGGCCCTGAGTCTGCCAAGTGGAAAGAGGCCATGGATAGCGAGATCAAGTCCATGTATGACAATCAAGTTTGGAACTTGGTTGACAATGTACCGGGTCGAAAGACAGTCGGGTGCAAATGGATCTTCAAGAAGAAGACAGACATGGACGGAAAGGTACACACTTTCAAGGCAAGACTGGTTGCGAAGGGTTTTACTCAAACCCCAGGGGTTGACTATGACGAGACCTTCTCACCAGTAGCTAAGATAAAGTCTATTAGGATTATGCTGGCCATAGCTGCATTTCATGACTATGAAATTTGGCAGATGGACGTCAAAACCGCTTTCCTTAATGGGAAGCTGACTGAGGATGTTTACATGAATCAGCCAGAGGGTTTTGTCGATGCAAAGTATCCTAATAAGGTGTGTAAGCTTGAGAGATCAATCTACGGATTGAAGCAAGCTTCTCGCAGCTGGAATCTTTGTTTCCATGAGAAAGTCAAAGAGTTTGGCTTCTCTAGGAGCGAGGATGAGTCCTGCGTATATGTCAAGGCTAGTGGGAGTATAGTCACCTTTCTGGTGCTGTATGTCGATGACATACTGCTCATGGGAAACGATATTCCAACCTTGCAAGATGTTAAGGCTTGGCATGGGAAATGTTTCGCCATGAAGGACCTAGGAGAGGCTGCCTATATTCTTGGGATTAGAATATTGAGAGATAGGAAGAAGAGACTGATTGGACTCAGTCAGGGTACATACTTGGATAAGGTACTAAAGAGGTTTAGTATGGAAAATTCCAAGAAGGGAGAGCTGCCTATTCAAAGTAATGCGAAGCTGAGTAAGACTCAAAGTCCGAGTACAGACAAGGAAATAGCTGAGATGAGTCGAGTACCATACGCTTCAGCTGTGGGATCGATCATGTACGCTATGACGTGTACTCGCCCTGACGTGGCTTTTGCTTTAAGCATGGTCAGTCGGTTCCAGGGTAACCCTGGAAGGGCGCATTGGATAGCTGTGAAAAATATACTCAAGTATCTGCGAAGGACAAAGAACATGGTGTTAGTCCTCGGTGGCAGTGATACCTTGAGAGTTGAAGGATATACAGATGCCAGCTTTCAGACGGATAGAGACAGTGGTCGGTCTCAGTCAGGCTGGGTATTCCTTTTGAACGGAGGAGCAGTTACTTGGAAAAGTTCCAAGCAAGAAACAGTGGCTGATTCTACGTGCGAATCAGAGTACATAGCAGCAAGTGAAGCGTCAAAGGAAGCGGCTTGGCTGAAGAACTTTATCGGTGACCTTGGAGTAGTCCCGAGTATTCAGGAGCCCTTGGAACTGTTCTGCGATAATGAAGGTGCGGTCGCCTTGACAAAGGAACCGCGAGATCATGGAAAGTCCAGACATATCGACAGAAAGTACCACTACATCAGGCATAGGGTAGAAGAAGGTCACCTCCTTGTAAAGAGGGTATCATCGGAAGATAATCCTGCAGATCCCTTGACAAAGGCTCTGAATAGGATTAAGCATAATCAGCATGCTAGGAGCATTGGATTAAGAGATGATATAAGTTTTAGAAATTAGATAGGTTCGAAACTTGTAACAATGTATTGTATTTGACTCTTGTGATTTAATAATAGAGATTTATTATGGTTTACTACTCTTGTCAGTACCTTATCATTGTGTTTCATTTTGCATGTTTTACTTCCTGAATAATTGGATTATTCAAATATCCACAGTCGATTACACTTTAAGGGAGTAAGTGTGAAGTAAGACTGTCATGAATTGGTAATAGATTGTCTAAGGAGTTAGACATTGCAATTGGATTGCTGAACCATTCGTGAGTACTTGGAAATGGAGATTTGAGTATTGGATAAACCCGCGCTCAATGGATTGCTTCATGGATTACATCACGAGCAATATTGAGACGATAATATCTTTTGATCTTTAAGCTAAGACATATGAGTTATGATTTACTAGACGGTCATTCATTGATAATATGAAAACGCATCAGTAACTCGGTGTTATAAAACGTATTGTTGTGAGTGATTTGTCTGGTAAAAGACATAAGTATATGAGTCGAAGTTTATTCGTCCCTTGACCCTAACGGGAAACAGATATCTGTAGGCCTCTCGATGATTTTGAAGTTGACTAAAATGGTTGGCCAACCGGGACTAAATTGGTAGTCTAAGAGTCATATGCAAATCGGAAATCGAGGAACAGTGAATCAGACCAGATTGATTTTATCCATGTCTTGAGTCTGAAAATATCTTGTTGGATGGAGGATCATCTGATCACTTATCTTTGGACAGAACTGACTGGGTCAGAGTTCAGACAATTAAAGTCATAGACTTATCCAAGTGGGAGACTGTTGGATTAGGTGTCTAAGCCATGACTTGTAATTGAACTTTTATCTTATGGTTAAAAGCAAAGTCCATTTGGGTTGCCCTCATGGGTGGAGGAAAGATAGTTCAGTAGAGAGAATAGTTGATTTATTAATTGTATAATAAATCAATAGAAAATACATATATGGTTTATTAATATATTTAAGTGCTAATATATTAATTAGAAACTATATTAATTAATTGAGATTTAATCTAGAATTAATTGGATTTAATTTGGAGATTAAATTAATTAATTAAAAGGTGCAGGGACTGGTTTGGTATTTATTCAATAGTTGAATAACTGGCCAGGAAAACCAGGGACCAAAAGTGGCGCCACCTTGGAGGCTTCTCCAAGGGTTTGGCGAAACCCTAATTAGGGGTTTTGGTAAGCCTGGTCCAAGTGGTCAAAAGCCTTGTCCAATTGGAGGCTCCTTAGGGTTTCAGGTGTAACCCTTGGAGGCTATAAAAGGAACCCCCTGGCACCTCATTCTTTACGCCACCTCTCTCTGGATTTACTCTGCTGGACTGATTCTTCCATCCCCTGGGTGTGACTTTCATCTGAGGCAGGATAATTTTGCTGCTGCTTAAAAGGATCATAAGATCAAAGGTTGGTTTTTTCTTAATTCTTCTTTAGAATTGAATTGTATCCTTTAGGTTCTTAGTTCTAATCTTCATAGAAGAAAACATAGATCAATATTAGGGTTGCATGTGAACCTTAGGTTATTTTGTGTTCATTGATTGCATAGAAACCCTTCACAATTGAGCGGGAGAATAAGATTGATGGAGAATAATAGATGGACACATGGCAGGAAAATTAGATGTTTGTTAGAAGCAAGATTTTAAGAAACTCATTTGTACTCTCTTTTATACAAAACTTTTTTAAGGCTTCACGGTATGGGGGATGTCAAACCCATCGGCATCCGAGGTGGGCACTGATGTCACGGTGATGCCGACATGGGTCATCGGCATCACTCCAGCGGCTCGATCTCGTAGACAAAAAAAGGGGCAACTTTTCCAAAAAAAATCAATTTCATTTAAGTGGCAACGACTAGTATTTTTTTCAAAAAAAAAATTCAACTATAAAAATACACACAACCCACAACAAAAATTACATCAACCCCAATAAAAAACTCTCATATTTCTTTAAATTTCACAAACTCAATACCATATTGGATCCAATTCGTAGAAGAAATAGCTGGATCGTTAACATGAGCACGACGGTACTACACAGGATGGAAAGGGATATTGACATTTTAGAAGAAGAAGAGGAGGAGGATGCTGCACAAAGTGCAAATCCACGTATGCGTGTCAGATTGCTTAGAGACCGACCCGCAACACACAACCTTCTCATGAAACATTATTTCGACGAGAATTGTGTTTATGGACGGTACAATTTTTGCCAGCGGTTTCGGATGGGGCGGCATTTATTTCTACGTATTCTCACCGATGTGACAAATATGTCAGAGTTTATCCAACAACGACCCGACGCTGCCGGTGCGGAAGGTTTTAGCGCTATACAAAAATGTGCAGTTGTCGTGCGTCAACTAGCTTACGGTGGTGTGTCGGACTCATGTGATGAATATTTCCAAATGTCTGAACGGGTTGCACGCGAAAGCCTCGAGGAGTTTTTTAGGTGTGTCGTTGATATATACGGTCTACGGTACTTGTGCATGCCTACATTCAGCAACGTGCAGACCTTATACGCTCATCACGCACATCTTCATGGCTTTACTGGCATGCTTGGGAGTTTGGATTGTATGTACTGGGAATGAGGTAGTTGCCCCACTGCATGGCACGAGCAATATACGTGGGATGATAAATGTCACCCGACCGTCATTCTCGAAGCTGCCGCGTCATAAGATCTTTAGTTTTGGCATGTGTACTTCGGTACCCCGGGTTCTAACAATGATATCAACGCTTATCAAATGTCACCGTTATTCGACAATGTTTGCAACGGATCGGCTCCTAATTTTTTATTTCAAGTAAACGGAACCACATACAAGTATGAGTATTACCTAGTTGATGGTATATACCCCGAGCATGCCGTTCTTGTGAAGCCATTCTCATGTTCCGTTGATCCAAAACGCGTGAAATATAAAGCCGCGCAAGAAAGGGCTAGGAAGGATATCGAAAGAGCATTTGGAGCACTCAAGAAGCGTTGGCACATACTAGCCAAGCCGACACGACCCCGTGATAAAGACAAACTCGCATCTATTATGTATATGTGTATTATTTACACAACATGATTTTAGAGGACGAGGGAAAAGTTATATGCAAGTATGTGAAAAACGAGCACGTCGCGACATCCAACAGCGAGCCGCCAATAGTTCCTGGTTCTCCGGAGTATGGCGCAATAAGACGGGAGCCACACGACGTTGGCAAACATCACGAGCTACGTGCCGATTTGGTGGAACATCTATACCGAGTTAATCATGTAGATCTTAATGTGCCTCCGGTGGACGAGACACAAGATTTTTTGGATTGACGACGTTATTATTTTTATTTTATGGTTAGTTTTTTTTTTTTAATTTTAATGGAAGGTTTTTAATTTTAATGTAATGTTTTTAATTTTAATGTAATGTTTTAATTTTAATTTTAATGTAATGGTTTGAATTTTAATGTTACAATTTAATAAAATTTTAAAAAAGGTTGCATCTTATAGGCATCCACCCCCCATTGTAGGCATACAAACTCATTTCCGTAGGCATTCTACGTGGCGCTTACATGGCAGGCGATGGCGACCGTTTCAATGGCAATCATACCGCTTAGCCTTATAAGCATTACCTAAATTTCAAATGTAATTCTGAATGAGTTTTTCGGTTTTGATTGATAAGAGTTAGATGAGAAATGATCTGTACACAACAGCTTTTAACCATACACAATAACTTATGCATTAAAAGGGTTGTACATTATGCATAAAGTACCTTAAATTGTTATGTATGATTAAAAATTGTTGTGTACGGATCACTTCTATTTTATTTATATAACTAGGGAATAAAATCATTTTTATTTTTGTCTCATGGGTAAAGCATGGTAAATTTAAGTTCGTTTTTGGTGCAAAGTCTTTATATAAATTTCTTTGATAAATCATGTTGTGATCTCTTTTTGTGTGTTAACTAAAAAAAGTATTGATAGCTTTGTTTTCTTTTTACATTTTGAACACACGCTCGACTCCGAGTAATTCCACACTTTGTTTTCTTTTTCTTTTTATTTTTCACTTAAAGTATCAAGCCACGTATTCTACATTTAAAAGATACGACACACTTTAGGAATTAGGAAAAGAACAGAAGAGGATGAGAATTATATCATATGTTTTTTAGAATGGTGAGAACTATGTCATATATTATAGTTTATAGGTCTTCCCTAACTAACAATAATGTTAAACATACAAGAATAGAACTCTAATCGGTTGAAGTTATCCAAAAAAAATAAGGTATATAGAAAGTCATATTACTTATAAATAGTATTAGGTAAAATTTAAAAAAGATTCCCATAATAATAAAGTTTTTAAAATAAAACCCACATGTTGAGAATATGCCATTAACGATATTGATTATAGGTAATTAGTACACTAATGATTTAATTTGATTAAAAAAATAAAATAAATAATATTATATACTTCATTTTAAAATTGTTGTGGGTTGAATGAAGCAGGGAACGCTCTGGGAGTTCCCATTGGTACTAATTTGGTATACAACTAGAAGCATTAAAATACAACAAAACAAAACACCAAAAGCAAAAATACATATATTCGGTTTACTACAACACCATTGGATAACATAAAAATATCAATGGACTAATAATATAACTTATTGTTATGTAGATTCAAAATCAAAGTGTCACCAATGATTAAATCTAGAAAACAATACTAATTTAACCAAACAAATTTAGCTCTTTTATTTCTCAAATTGTAGCTTATCAAAAGAAGAAAAACACAAGGAACAACCTAAAGGAAAAAAAATGACATCAAATCGTACGTACAACTCTCACCCAAAAAATGAAATTGAGTTTTTAACACTTTTGAACATTTGCACAAATGGTCCCTCAACTTTATAAAAAAACATAATATATCCATAAATCTCCACTTTGATTTTTTCTACTAAGTCACATCGTTTCTCCAACTATCAATATTTAGAAAATCCAATCAATGTCGAAACTTGCGTTCCGGGACCGATTTTGTCAACATATACGTCGCATAATCGGAATTCGAATACCCGGCAACAAAACACTCCTGATTTCCTCCATAAATGAGACCCACATTGGAAGTTCCTTTTAGATACCAAAAAATCCTTTTTACTGCGACCCAATGCTCCTTCTCGGGATCCGCCATGTATCGTGAAACAACACTCACCGAATGAGCGATATCCGGTCTCGTACAAACCATCACATACATCAAACTTCCGACCGCATTTGCGTAAGGACACTTGGACATAAACTCCACCTCATCTTGGGTCTTGGGTGAACACGCATTTGAAACCCGAAAACCCGCCGACGAATGAGTATTTACTGGTTTAGCTAAACTCATACCGAACCGGGAAATAATCTTCTCGATTTAATTTTTTTGTGACAAGAAACGTTTTCCATGCTTACAATCTTGAAAAATTTTCATTCCTAAGATTTTTCGAGCCGGGGCCAAATCCTTCATATCGAACTCGGAATTAAGAAGTAATTTCAACTTCTTAACATCTTCAACACTTTTCACCACCACCAACATATCGTCAGCATACAAAAGCAAGTAAATTTGCGACCCATCACTCACTTTCCGGTGGTAAACGCAACAATCGTACAAGCTTCTTAAAAAACCATGTTTTACCATAAACTCATCAAACCTTTTGTACCAGTGCCTTGGCGATTGTTTCAACCCGTAAAGTGATCTGCGTAATCGACAAACACAACCTTCTTTGCCTTGCACAAAAAATCCTTCCGGTTGACTCATATAGATTTCTTCATCAAGACTCCCATGGAGAAAAGCCATCTTTACATCAAGTTGTTCTAACTCTAAGTCGTGATGTGTGCTACTAACGAAAGTAACACCCGAATAGACATGTGTCAAACTACCGGTGAGAAAATATCATTGTAATTGACCCCTTCCTTTTGGATATAACATTTAGCCACGAGCCAGGCCTTGTACCGAGTTGATCCGGCACCCGGTATCCCGATTTTCTTTTTGAAAACCCATTTACACCCTACGACCGGTCTACGGTTTGGTAATTTTATGAGATCCCACGTCTAGTTTTTATGAAGTGACTCGATTTCTTCACTCATAGCCCCAATCCATAACCCGCTTCTTTTGAGACAATTGCTTCCCGATAAGTAGCCGGTTCATAAGATTCCATCTGATCCGCTACTTGTAGCGAGTATCCCACCATGTCCTCAAAACCATACCGAATAGGTGGATTGATTTTCCTTCGCAGCCTATCTTGAGCTATAGAATGAAATTGAGTATTGCCTCCATCTTGAGAACTTGAAACACCTTGCACAAGCGTCTCGACCCCACTGTTTTGTACCTCAAAATCACGGTTGTTAGGGCAATTACGTGACATATTTTGGTCACTATTTGGGCTATTTTGAACATCCAAACCCAAGTGTATTTGATTGTTTTCATCACCGGTTTCATGGTTGTTTTGGTGGTCAACATCGTTAGGATTGTCGTGAAAATTATCGTTTTGAAAAAACTCATCTAAATCATTGTCCTCCACCTTTAGTGAAACATTATGCACACTTGCACGAAGCATAAAACTTTCATCAAACTTTACATCACGACTTAAAATTACCCGCTTTTCGGATGGCGACCAAATACGGTAACCCTTTACCCCGTCACCATATCCCATAACATTTCTTTCTTTGCCCTCGGTTCTAGCTTCCCATCATTAACGTGATAATAATCCGGACACCCAAAAACCCACATATTCGAATAATCCGCCGGTTTTCCAGACTATACTTCTATCGGGGTCTTGCACTCAATAGCGGTAGCCGAAGATCGATTCACAAAGTAGCAAACCGTATTAACCGCTTTGGCCCAAAAACTTCGATCTAACCCGAAATTCAATAACAAACACCGAGCCCGTTCCAACAAAGTTCTATTCATCCTTTCCGCTACCCCATTTTGTTGTGGCGTATTTCGAACCGTGCGATGTCTAGCAATACCTTCATTTATACAAAAATCATCAAATTCCTTCGAGCAAAATTCTAAGCCATTATCCGTACGAAGCTTTTTAATCTTCCGACCCGTTTTGTTCTCTACAAGAATCTTCTAATGCTTAAAATTTCCAAACGCCTCATTTTTGTGCTTCATAATAAAAACCCATGACATTCTTGAATAGTCATCAATAATAGAAAGAAAATACCGAGCACCACCAAGTGACGAGACTCGAGATGGACCCCAACAATTCCAATGTAGGTAATCTAGCATCGCCTTTGTTTGGTGAATTGCTTTTGAAAAACTAATAGGATATTGTTTTCCGAAAATGCAATGTTCACAAAACTCCAATTTCGCCACATTGTGACTCCCAAGTAAACCCCGATTGCTTAAAAGAACCATACATTTTTCACCAACGTGACAAAGCCCCATATCCCTAAAATCGATTTTGGCCTATTTAGGGTTTAGTTTCTATAAACCCTAAAATCAAGGTATAACTATTATAACAATTCAAACAGAAAACAAACCAAATAGCTCTGATACCACTGAAAGGTTTTATGCAAATCAACTAAACTTAAACCCTAAGTTCTCATGCAACCTAATTGGATCTATGTTTTCACTATTTGAACATATAATATATACCTAAGGCCAAATCGAAAATTACTAAAAGATTAAAAGGAAGTTACTAACCTTTTCTTGAATCTTTTGGAAACTAGCACCACAAATGTCGTGCCTCTGATGGAATCACACCCAAACAAGCAACAAGAAAAACCAGAAGAGCAGAGAGAGATGGTGAAGTTGGCGCAGAAAAATGGGTGGCCAGAAGCCCCTATTTATAGCTTTGAAAGGATTAACAGATAAGCCTTAGAGATAAAACTTTTTGAATTCAAACTAGATAAACCTTTTATCTTTGATTCAAATCCTATTTATCTCCTATATATATTATCGAAATTCAAGGATAATCATATCCTTAATTTCGCCAACTTATATGCTCCTTCCATATTTGTTCACTACTCAACTATTGAATAATTACAAAACAGCCCGTGCACTTTTAATTAATCCAATTAATCCCCAAATTAATTCTAATTAATTTTTGATTAATTATTAATTAAATAATACTAGTTCTAATTAATATATTATCCACATAATATATTAATAAATTATTTATATTGATTTATTAATCAGATAATAAATCAATCTCTCTCTCTATAAAGGTAATTCTATCAAATTGCCAGCTATGAGGGAAACTCAAAAGGACTTTGCTACTATCAATTAAATATACTAATTATTGTCATTGCTTAGACACCTAATCCAACACGCCATCCACATATACTCGGTGTATCTTGGTCTTTCCAACGTATCTGACGATCACGAGGGGGTCGTCTACCTGCCATTGGGTGGGTTTGGGATCATCATCTGAGAATTACACATTTAGCGTGTCTTGTCGGCGTTGCCTTGTAGGGTCTCCGTCGCAGCGGTCTTCTCCCCGCTGGAACGATTGGATTGTGAGGATTTCTCTCTCCGACGCTCTTTCTTGACGTTCATTTCGTGGGGGTTTAGGAGCTTGCTGGTCTTTTGCATTTCTATCGCGAAGAGTCCTTGCTATTTCTTCTAGGTTCCCTTTCAGCTGTTTGTCGGCTATTTCTCTTTGTAGCATTGTGCAGTCTGCCGTGTTGTGAGATTTACTGCGGTGGTATTCACAGAATCTTGCCCCGTCTCCTGGATTTTTTCGGTTGGGGCCGTCACGGACGGTATACACGTCGCTGCGCCGGTTGTGCCACTCGTCTCTATAGTGTGGGTTGTATCATCGGGGCGGGCATTGATTCGTGTGTGTATATCGTTGGTTTCCGGCGGGGTATGGGTGGCCATGGAACTCGTCGGTTCGTTTATCTGTCGTGGCCTCAGGTATGCCTGCTTTTCGGCTGTTTCTTCTTCGTGCCGCAAGAATCTTTCCACCCTCTCTTTCATTTCATGTCTGGACTGCGGCAGCCTTCCAAGGAAATTCCTAGAGAGTGGTCCTGGGAGTAGGCCCCACGTGAAGGCGCCTGTGATAAGCGTATCGTCTTGCCCCGGGACGTCTAGTGTTGCCTTGTTGAACCGGTTCAAGTAGTCTTTCAGGGATTATCCCTCCCATTGTTTGCAGGCCATAATGACGTGATTGTCGCCTCTGTATTTCCTTAATTGCATGAAGTTGGACAGGAACAGCTGTTTCAGTTGTTCAAAGTTATGGATGCTATTTGGAGCCAGGCTTTTGAACCATGCTCCGGGATTGCCATTGAGTGTAGTCAGGAAGTATGTACACCAAAACCGCTCGTCCAGTTTTAGCGACTGCATATGCCACTCGTAGATGTCTATGTAGCTGTCAGGCCATGTGGTGCCATTGTAAATTTTGAGCGTTGGCAGTTTGGCCATGCTTGGTATTTCATAATCTAGCAGTTCCTTTATAAACGGAGATTGGCCACTTCGCGGCATGGCTCCTGATTGGTGTATGAAATGTTGCTGTGGTGGTTGCAACGCGAAGTATGGGAATTACTGGGGCATCATGTATGGGGGTATGAACGGGTTGTTTACTGGTGTGAAAGGTGGTAAGGAAACTGTGTATGGTGGTAACGAAACTGTGTATGGTGTTGTGTAAGAGGTCGCCGGTGGCTGTGTTACGCCTGTGGAGGGCGTGAAGAGAGTGTTAGTGTTGGCAGTCGATATCGGTGCGACTGGTTGTATTCTTGAGGTTAGGAATGACATTGGGATGTAAGGAGGTGGTAGGTGTGTTCCTTGATACACGGGCATGTTGAAAGTTGGTAACTGCCATGGTAGGAACGATATTGTGGCTGGTGATGCCAATGTGGCTACGGTGGCGGATATTACAAGGGTTTCGGGGTTGCAGTGGGTGCATGGGTTTGATCGGACTCGGCGTAACGCCACTGCTTTCGCCGTCGTTCATGATTGCTTGCTCTTGTATAGGGTTGCTGTGATTGTCACACAACGGATGACGCCAAATGTTGCGACTTCAAACTCAAGGGTTGTTGGAGGGTTATCACTCTGAATGTTCGGAGAGCCTGAGGTTACAACACAGAAAGAAGAGACCGTTAGTCGCGCTCTGGGAGGTGGTTCCGGGAGGGCGCTCCGACGGTCAAGTCAGAAAGGATTCGAGTAGTTTTAGGGAAAGTGTATCGTAGAGATGAGGATTGTAAAAGCTCTCCTTTACCTGGAGGCTCAGTGGCCTTTTATACCTGAGGCCGGACTCGCTTTCGGGGACAGGGATGTCAGTCCCTCAACGCATCCGGGAAGTGATTGGGCGATCGCCTGATGTGCGATCATGGCATAGAGGGGGCACAGGTAGTGCACTGTGTGCACCTTTTGTCGCCTGTCTGTGTCAGATTGCTCGCAGGTTGTCGCCTACATGGCTCTGCGAAAAGTCCATTCTGCGGTGATCCGACGCTACAGGATTGGGAGCCAGTGCCGCGGGGCAACCCTGGCTGTGTGGAGGGCATCGATCCAGCATTGTAGGGCAGCGCTTGTAGCTCTGGATCAATGGAGCTCTGTCGGGTCATATCCATTGCTACGTCATCAATATATATATATATATATATATATATATATATACATATATATATATACATATATATATATATACATATATATATATATATATATATATATATATATATATATATATATATATATATATATATATATATATATATATATATATATATATATATATATATATAAAACACTCAGCGGTGGTCTTGGCGGGTAAGACTCATGCCTCGCATATGCGAGGTTGTGGGTTCGAACCTTGCCGAGTGCAAGTGGTGGCTAAAGATATTAATGCCCCACTTGTAGCCTCTGTGCTAGCCGGTGTTGTGTGTATCCGGGGCTAGGTTTACCCAGTCAGTTACCTGCAGGGCGTCCTTACGGGTTGGGCATGTGTTATGCACCGAGGTTTGCCGGTTGCGGGTGTGGGTCTATGTGCAGTCTCCTCGGCGAAGGGTTGACCACGAAGAACTGTAGTTAGTCTGATGTACCTAGCGTAGCTGTAGTATATTACGACTCATGTAATCGGATTCATCCTTAACTTGCAAAAAAAAAAAAAAAAAAAAAAAAAAAAAAAATATATATATATATATATATATATATATATATATATATATATATATATATATATATATATATATATATATATATATTATTTTTCAAAAAAATTATACCCAAAATTTGTTAATGGTGCGATTAAGGGTTTAAAAAAAATCATTGTTTTTTTGCATATGAATATATGCATGTATGTATACGCCCCTGCATATGAAAAAAACTTAATTCATTGACTTTTTTTATAAAAGTCTACAAAACACATCTTTAATGATATTTAGGAAAAAAAATATTTGTATGCATATAAGCATAGGCATATGAATATACATATGTATATGCATATAAAAGGGTGCATTTCTAATAATTATTATGTAAAATAATTGGGTTAAAATTGGAAAAGAGTTGAATTTTTTTTTAAATAATTTGCAAGGTTGAGAAAACACTTTGGGTTAATGGGAATAGAACCAAGCTCTTGTATAATAAAAGGGTGCATTTCTATAAAAAAAGGGTGCATTTCCACTGACCGAGTCAGCCATAAATTTTTGTTAAAAGTTGATACAAAATATATACAAAGTAAAATTAGGCGGTTACCGTTCCATTAAGTTGATTGTAAAACATTTGTACTATAAATACTGTAGAACTTGCACCAAATTAAATCATAACCATTGATCACCGAGTAGTTCATTTCTATTCATAAATAACTTCTTTCCAACTCTAGGGACTCCAGCAACATGATTACCAGTTCAATACCAACTTCTTTTTTTACGTCGACCAATTGTCGGGTCATCACCTTCGTTATAGTTATCCTGTTCATCTTCAACTTCGTCGCAAAGTTTTTTAACAATAGATCTTCACGCAACCAACATCCACTGCCACCTGGTCCAACATCTTTACCATTCATTGGTTGCACCATCCAAATGCTTTTAAATCAGCCAACTTTCCGTTGGATCCACAAACTAATGGCTCAGTTTAACACCCCAATTCTCTGCATCCCGCTAGGACCATCTACGAATGTCATTGCAGTCTCTTGCCCAAACCTAGCATGTGAGTTCTTGAGAAAGCAAGATGCAGTATTTTCTTCAAGGCCTAACATCTTATCAGCTGATCTGGTAAGTGACGGCTATCGCATAACCAGTCTGTCCCCTTCCGGGGACCAATGGAGAAAGATGAGAAAAATCTTGATCGAGAACGTCCTCTCATCACCAATACACAAACGGCTCAAGCCCAAACGAGACCAAGAGGCCGATCACTTGCTTAGGTATATTTGTAATCAAATAGGGAAACAAAAAACACCAACCGAAGGAGGGTTAGTAAATATTCGAATCACGAGCCAGCATTTTTGTGGAAACCCGATACGGAAGATGATTTTTGGGAAAAGATTCTTTGGGGATGGGATGGAAGACGGGGGGCCAGGTGTAGAAGAAACTGAACATCTGGCGTCTGTTTTCACCATCCTCAAGTATGTTTATGCATTTTCCATCACCGACTTTTTCCCATGGTTGAGAGGGAAGACAGATTTTGATGGCCATGAAAAGATGATGAGGGCTGCCATCCGAAGAGTTCGTAAGTATCAAGATCCGTTGGTCCATGAAAGAATTCAAATGTGGAATCAAGGAGTGCGAAAAGTAAATGATGATTTGCTTGATCTTCTTATCAACCATGAAAGCCCTAAGCTTACAACTGAGGAGATCAAAGCGCAGATTTTAGTAAGACTCACTTGCAACTCTTAGCGGCTTTGAGGATGATTTGTTTGCAACAACTGCTACATAATATTGGGAAAATAATGTCTTAGTCGTATACGTGATTCTTAAATATTTCATTACTTCGTAATATTATTGAGTTTTGTTAGGAAATAGACCTAAATCTATAGCCTATTGCCCAGGAATAATAACGAGAATATAAATGCGGAAATATAAACACAAAGTATCGACACAGAGATTTACGTGGTTCGGTCCAAGATGACCTACGTCCACGGGCAGGAGAGAGTATTCTTTATTCCAGAGCTAAATACAGGTGTTACAGAGCGTACCTAGATCGCTAGTAAATCGGCCTCTTCTGACTACTGACTTCAGACTTTACGACCTGACGGCTAACCAAAACCCTAATGACCAGCCTTTATATTTATAGGCATTACAAGAAACCCTAGCCGTACCCTAGCTGTTCACGGCCCACGCGACGCGGACACTTAATGGGCCGCGACGCGCGTGTTTACAATTCATACGGGTTTTAATTCCCAATTCACTATTTAACAATCTCCACCTTGAATTGCGAATTCAACATAGCTCCACCTCGCTCTAGAAACCAAAAAACTTCCTCTCGTCTCCTGCCAGCTTGCCCCGTAGGGACTTACCTCCTGCGAACATCAACCAAGTTCAAGCATAGCTCGAACTTCTCCTTGGGTAACGACTTCGTCAACATATCTGCCAGATTCACCTTGGTATCGATCATCAAGATTGAGAACTTGTCTTCTTCAACTATGTCACGAATGAAATTTAACCGGATATCAATATGCTTTGTCTTTCCATGATAAACCGGATTCCTTACTAGACACAAAGCGCTTTCACTATCACAGTTCAAGACAGGCTTCTCCACCTTCAACCCCAGACTCTCCACCAAACCATGTAGCCAGATACACTCCTTTATACCTTCAGTCATTGACATGTATTCCGCTTCAGTTGTAGACAAGGCAACAGTAGACTGTAAAGTTGACTTCCAACTGACTGCACATCCAAACAGAGTGAAAATATAACACGTGAGCGATCTCCTTTTCACCAAGTCGCCACCATAGTCTGAGTCTGCATATCCCACCAAGTTACTATGAGTATTACCACCATAAACCAAAAAAACATCCTTAGTCCCCTTTAAGTATCGCAGGATCCACTTGACCGCTTCCCAGTGAGCTTTCCCAGGATTACTCATAAACCTACTAACCACACTAACTGCATGTGCTAAATCAGGTCTAGTACAGACCATAGCATACATAAGGCTTCCAACTGCACTTGAGTACGGAACTCTACTCATATAGTCTTTTTCCTCATCCGTAGTTGGTATAGTACTTCTGTTTAATTTAAAATGCGCTGCCAAAGGAGTTCCAACTGGTTTTGACTGATCCATACCGAAAGACTGCAAGACTTTCTCAATATATTTCTGCTGCGAAACATATAACAACCCCGCTTTCCTGTCTCTCTGAATCTCCATCCCCAATATCTTCTTTGCTGCACCTAAATCCTTCATTTCAAACTCACTTGCCAAAAGCTTCTTCAAGTTATTAATTTCAGCCATCTCCTTGGCTGCAATGAGCATATCATCAACATATAGCAACAGATAAACAAAGGACCCATTGGACAACTGCTTCAAGTAGACACAATTATCAAACTGATTCCGAATGTAGCCATGCGAAGTCATAAACGAATCAAATCTCTTGTACCACTGTCTAGGAGACTGCTTCAAACCATAAAGAGACTTCTTCAACAGACACACATGATCCTTATTAGAACCCGGAAAACCCTCAGGCTGTGACATATATATCTTCTCCTCCAAGCTTCCATGAAGAAATGCAGTTTTGACATCGAGCTGCTCAAGCTCCAGATTAAACGCACTCACCATAGCTAAAAGAACCCGAATTGACTTGTGCTTCACGACCGGTGAGAAAACCTCGTGATAGTCGATTCCTTCCTTTTGAGAAAAACCCTTCGCCACTAACCGTGCCTTGAACCTTGCAGGTTCAACCCCTGGAATTCCTTCCTTCTTCTTAAAGACCCATTTGCATCCAACCGGTTTGACTCCTTTTGGTAATGGAACAAGATCCCACGTTTCATTCTTCTCAAGAGATTGCATCTCTTCATTCATCGCCATCAACCAGCTTGATCCTTCTTTACTTGCCACCGCCTCTTTGTAAGACCGAGGCTCATCAGTACCAATGTTTTCACCAACAGCTAGTGCATATGCAACAGAACCAATATCACCATTAGTGACACATGTAGCATATCTAGTTGGAGTCTTCGTGTTCCTTTTCTCTCTTCTCCTTGCTATAGATTCATCCTCATTGTTCTCATCATCGGCCTCAGCATCACCAGACTGATCCTCATTGGGCTGTTCATGAGTTTCATCACGTCTATGCTGATCATCACCGACATGCTGTTCTTTATTTATCACCATTCTGTCTGGAATTTGTGTGACAAACTCCACCTTCTGGTTGGCACCCTGATCTTTCCCTACATGACTTGTATCACCTCCTCTTTGGTTCACCATAGCAGATTCATTAAAGGTCACATCTCTGCTATTAATAAATTTTGGAGTTCTCCCTTCTTCTGTACACCACAGACGATAACCTTTCACTCCATGTGCATACCCTAGAAATATGCACCTCATTGCCCTCGCCTCAAGTTTACCATCATTAACATGAGCATAAGCCGGACAACCAAATATACGTAAACCAGAATAATCAGAGGATTTTCCAGACCATACCTCTTGAGGAGTCTTAAAGTCGATTGCAGTTGATGGTGATCTGTTCACCAGATAGCAAGCAGTATTAACCGCTTCCGCCCAGAATTTATTCGATAAATCAGCATATAAGCGCATACTTCTAGCACGCGCTAACAGTGTTTGGTTCATCCGTTCCGCCACTCCGTTCTGCTGTGGTGTGTGTCGTATAGTGTGGTGCCTCACTATACCTTCCGCCTTGCAGAAGTTGTCAAACGGGGTATTGCAGAACTCCAACCCGTTGTCAGTTCTGAGTGTCTTGACAGATTTTCCGGTCCGTTTTTCAATCATCGTCTTCCACTCCTTGAACTTCCCAAACACTTCGTCTTTAGTCTTCAGAAAATATATCCAAACCTTCCTTGAGTAGTCATCAATGAAAGTCACAAAGTATCGATGACCGTTATGAGACTCGACCGGAGAGGGACCCCACAAATCTGAATGAATGTACTCCAGGATTTCCTTGCTTGTGTGTTTACCCGAACTAAACTTCACCCTGCGTTGCTTGCCTTTGACACAAGCTTCACAAAACTTGAGTTTTCCCGTTAGCTCACCACCAAACAACCCTTGTTTACTCAGAATTGACATACCCTTCTCACTCATATGTCCCAACCTTCTATGCCACAACTCTGTCTTATCATTACTACTCTCTAAGGATTGAGTAACCGCCACTGTTCCCCTAACCAAATTTCCTTCTAAGACAGGAACCCCACTTTTCTGCACTTTTCCTTTCATAACTACTAGAGAGCCCTTGGTGACCTTCACCCAGTCATCTTCACCAGAGTATTTCAACCCATTCTTTGCTAAAGTAGTAAGAGAAATTAAGTTCTTACGAAGATCCGGAACATACCAGCAATCAAGCTTTCTGACCATACCATCGTGCATCATAATCTGTACCGTACCGCTTCCTTTGACCTGAGCAACCCAATCATCACCCAACTTCACCGTTCCTTTCAAGTCTCTAAAAGATTCGAACCAGTCACGATGGAAAGTCATATGATAAGATGCCCCAGTATCCAAGACCCAAGCATCAACAGAACTAGATGTACAAACAGTCAACACATCGCCTATGTCTTCTTCTTCAGAACCATCCTGAACAATAGCCGCACTGCCATTGTTGCTATTTTCTCCCTTCCCCCTTTCAGCAATGGACAATTTCTCTTGAAGTGACCCTTCTCCTTACAGTTATAACACTTGACTTTTGCAGAAACTTTCGATTTCGAACATGACTTACTCCGATTTCCACCATCTTTCTTATCCGATGTCCTTCCTCTGCCAACGAACAGACCTGAACCGGATGTCTCCTCATTCCCAGAAACTCTACGTTTGAGTTCCTTGGACAGCAGAGAATCCTTCACATCATTCACAGTAATTGTTGTTCTTCCATACAACATAGTATCAACAAAATTCTCATGTGAATTCGGCAGTGAACATAACAAAATAAGGGCTTGATCGTCATCATCAACCTTTACTCCTACTCCTTGAAGATCTAGAATAATCCGGTTGAAAGAATCAAGATGGTCTTTTACTTGGGTACCTTCTGCCATTTGGAAAGTGTAAAACCGTTGCTTTTGATACAGCCTATTTGTCAAAGAACTGTTCTGATACGTATCACAGAGCTTCTTCCAAATACCGGCAGCAGTGGGTTGATCAACAACTTCCCTCAACACCTCATCCGTCAAGCTCAAAAGAATAGCACTATGTGCTTTCCCCTCGATCTCCTTCTTCACAACATCTGTTGTGTCCTTTGCATATTCTCCTTCCACTGCAACTGCACATCCTTGTTGAACCAGAAGAGCCTTCATCTTAACCTTCCACAAAGTGAAATCATTCGAGCCATTGAACTTCTCCAAATCAAACTTGTGAGATGACATCTTCAATCAACCGATCCTTGTAGTCTTTTATGAACAAGTAAATCCGAAACTGCTTACTGCTCGTCGTCGCCGCGGCGCGGACTTCAACAAGGCACGACGCGGGTTTGAACAGACGTGGTCCAACAGACGCGATCCTTCAACAAGCGCGACGCGGTCTTTCAATAGACGCAACGCGGCGAAGCCGTAAACCCTAGATCTACTACCGATTTCAATCAACCAGAACTACAACCAGATCTAAAACACGCAGACCTAAAACCGCAAATAACCACAGATCTATAACACTACAGATCTGAAACCGCGGCTCTGATACCACTTGTTAGGAAATAGACCTAAATCTATAGCCTATTGCCCAGGAATAATAACGAGAATATAAATGCGGAAATATAAACACAAAGTATCGACACAGAGATTTACGTGGTTCGGTCCAAGATGACCTACGTCCACGGGCAGGAGAGAGTATTCTTTATTCCAGAGCTAAATACAGGTGTTATAGAGTGTACCTAGATCGCTAGTAAATCGGCCTCTTCTGACTACTGACTTCAGACTTTACGACCTGACGGCTAACCAAAACTCTAATGACCATCCTTTATATTTATAGGCATTACAAGAAACCCTAGCCGTACCCTAGCTGTTCACGGCCCACGCGACGCGGACACTTAATGGGCCGCGACGCGCGTGTTTACAATTCATACGGGTTTTAATTCCCAATTCACTATTTAACAAGTTTCTTTGTTTGTGTCTTATATATAGGAACTAATGATAGCCACGATTGATAATCCTTCTAATGCAATTGAATGGGCGATGGGAGAGATGCTCAAAGAACCTACTATCCTTAAGAGAGCGGTTGAGGAGCTGGACCATGAGGTAGGTCGCAACCGTCTGGTGGAAGAGGGAGACCTACACAAACTCAATTACATCAAAGCATGCATCAAGGAAGCCTTCAGGCTGCACCCGTTCGCACCTTTCAATCCACCACATGTTTCCATGTCCAATACCACTGTTGCTGGTTACTTCATACCCAAGGGTAGTCATGTCTTGCTTAGTCGTCCTGGGCTGGGAAGAAATCCAAATGTATGGAAGGATCCAATGCGCTTTGACCCAGATCGACATCTTGATGCAGAAGGAAAGCAGGTGGTTCTTTCAGATAATGAGCTAAGGTTACTTTCGTTTAGCACTGGGAGACGTGGCTGCCCAGCAGTGGTTTTGGGTTCAACGATCACTACGATGATGTTAGCAAGAATGGTTCAAGGGTTCACTTGGGAGGTGCCACATAATGAGTCGGGGATTGAGCTTGTTGAAAATCATTATGACCTTAGCTTGGCTAAGCCACTTTTATTAGTTGCTAAAGCACGGCTACCTCACTATCTTTATCCAAAAACTTGACGAGAAGAAATATCATTTGTGGGCGTATATGTTTACATAGTTGCATATATACATATACATATTGGTTACAGTGAATTTTGTGCCAACTTATATTTTCAAAGTCAATGAGTTTTCTTTTGTCATCCTGATTTGAGTTAAAAATAAAATTGTATTGTTTTTTTTATTAAAAATGTATGTTTTTATTTTGGACTAAAAATGAAAGTATTTAATTATTGTCTAATTAATATTTTTTTCTCATCTGCCTTTACATTATTTAGGTTTGTCATGATATTAATGAGGTGAGACATTTACTTAGAAATATTTGAAAAATATTTGTGTATAGATTTTTAATTTTGGTGTTTGATCATATAGTCTTATAAATGCATATTATAATATAAATTCAAATATTCTATGTAAACTAGGTTTGATGAAAAAGTTTATTTAGAAATATGTAAATAGGTATAAGTCAACTATGTTTATAAAAGAATCTAATATATCAACTTTTAGTATTACTTTTGAGATATATATTTAATAAGCTGAGGTTGCTTTCGTTTAGCACCGGGAGACGTGGCTGCCCAGGAGTGGTTTTGGGTTCAACAATCACTATGATGATGTTAGCTAGAATGGTTCAAGGGTTCACTTGGGAGGTGCCATATAATCAGTCCGGGATTGAGCTTGTTGAAAATCATGATGACCTTAGCTTGATTAAGCCACTTTTATTAGTTGCTAAACCACGGCTATCTCACTATCTCTACCCAAAACCTTGACGAGAAGAAATATCGTTTTTTGGCGTATATGTTACATAGTTGCATACATACATATACCTATACTTAAAGATATACATATTGGTATATACATACATGTATTAGTATATATCCAAAAACAGAGGTACATCATAGGTGATTTTCAAATGAATTGTCGAGCCCTTAAACATATGTAAGAGATAAATATGATTAGTGCTTGCTGTTGAGCCCTTATACATATCTAATAGATGAAGCGTGCTTGCTTGGTATAGTAAGTTATAGCATACATTCGACCTTTCCAATAGTTTGATGAAATATGGATTCTAGCAGGATGTTTGTCATTATTAATATGCATAAAGTTTAATCCGTTAGATGATCTATTGGATGTTATGTATCTTAGCGTGTATGAGATTGGATGGTTTCTCAAAAGCAGAAAATTCAATGTGATCACTACTAAAAAACACTATATAGGACCCAATTTTTTGGAAAAACAAAGGGTTATATTAAGTATATAACTGGGTCTTTTAATATTGAGGCAGATATGAGTTTGGATTACAACACGTTCTTGTGCAATTATGAAACCTGGTTTTTTAATGCGCGTTTAAAAAAAATTATTTAGTTACATGTTATTCTTATATAAAATTGAAAAATTATATAGAAACATCTCTTCACTATTTTTATTATATGATAATAAATACATGTGCTATAAATTTGGAAGACATACTACAAAAACAACATGATTTTATTAGTCTACGAACATGTTATGCATGTATATATAATTTAAATTATGTATTTAGTCAATGTTTCAATTTCAAATATTTAATTTAAATTAATAGTATGTTTTTTTTTGTTTTTTTACTTATTTTGTCTTATAATTATGATTTTACTTTGTCTTATAATTATGCTAATTGTTAAAAATTATAATAAAATATTCAGCGAAAAGAAAAACTAAAGCTAATAAAAAGATGTAAATGATTAAAAAGTATACTTTATATAATTTTGAAATACAAATTATTTAAAACAATATATAAACCAAAAAAAAATACCAAATGATGATTTTTAATAAAATTTACCTGTTTTTTTATTTTTAATCTTTGTTTGATATATTCTTATTTTTTCTTATACAGATTATAGTTAAAATTGTATCACAAAAGTTTTAAATTGCGTTATAACATGCGGTGCATACAGGTTTGTGCAATTTAATAAACGAATTCAGATATCATTAGGAGACACACTCCTTATAATTTTAAAACGCAACACTATTAGAATAAAAATAATAACAGATTTAACAATATATTTCATTGAACTTTAATATTTCAAGAGGTTTTCAAAGATAAATAATGACCAATAAATTACATAAATATTTTTAACTTGGAGGAAGAGATTTATTTATAGAATAAAGAAGTTTTTTTTATGTTGGTTTATCATGGTGATGTGAGATCAAACTTTCTTTCATCGTGTGTCATTTTTGTAGCATAATTTACATCACACATCGCTTAACAAACATCATTAAAGGAAAATCAAACATCTATAAAGTCCAATATATTTTTCATCCCACGTCACTTAAAAATTAAAATTTAAAGGAAAGAAAGCTTCTATAAGTAGAGAGGTTAAAATCATTTTCTTTATATATTTATTTTTAGTTTTATTAAATTTGATCTAGCCATCAGTTGCAACATTCCATGAACCATTGGTTCTTGTTTTGGGATCGAGTTTGTAAAAACTGGACAGGTACTTACCGGTGCTAATTTGTTTTTTTTTTCTAAAAATGCAAATTAATACGGTAAATGATAAATATTTATCATGAAGTACATTGATTAAATGACCTCTGAGAATATTGGAAATCATCTTTTTTTTACCATCAATATATCATAAGAAATAAAACTTTAAAATTGCATTATCCAACGTAATGCATACGATTTTGTGCAACTTGATGAACGAATGCATAACTAATCTCGAATCTGTCACTTGTTTTTGTGTTAAACTAAAAAAAGAGAAAGATACTTCCATTTATTGTTTTTGGTATAACATCATACTTATGCTTCTACATATTACATTAGTTACGTCGGTTGTAGTTGCATAATTTTCTAGTTTCATAATGCTTAAACCTCTGTAATGTACACTCGTTTACTCACTAATGTTTGATTATAGAATGTACATTCAAGGGCTTAATGATTAAGACACAAGAATTCTTAAAACTTAATTACACTTTCACTGGACAGTTTTGTGTCCTAAGTTTTGACAAATCTCTTGAAATTAAGGGTAAAACCAAATAGATCGAACCTTATTTCCCTGGAAGGGTTTCAGAGTGTAGTTTCGTCCACTAAAAGGGATGGTCTGATTCCAACCCTACGTTAGGTGAAAATAGCAACCTTGAAGACTGGCTTAGAACCAAGACATATTAAGTCACCTAAGTTGTAAAAATCCCTATAATTCGTATAAAAATCCTTTAGGGGTGATGTCAGTGGCCTTAGTTTGGGTTGGATGTCTAGTTGGACCATATAAAAATGTAGAACCCAATTCTTAAGCCATTTAGAGCTTGGATTATTTCTTTAGGGTCTAGTCCAGGTGGCAAGTTGATCAGTTCAGTTCATCAGTAAAATTCACCAAATATTCTAGAAAATGAAAATGTCATGGGTTCAGGTCCTGTAATCCTTTATTAGGGTCTAGTTGATGCCCAAGTTTTCTCATAGCTTGAAGATGACCCTTCCTAGGTTGAATGTTGCAAACTTTGTAACCTGGTCCAAAATTTCAGCATGCTGTTAAGGTACAATTTGATAAATAAGTTATAAACATAACTAATGGTGGTATGGATAGGTTCTTAACAATTATGGAAAGCTAAATATATATACATGCAATAACTATTATATTGGTGAAATGGGTAAAAAGGGGGTTATTGGGTTCTTGAACAAAGTATGATATAAAAACAACAAAAGTATAACATGTATAAGTATGTGCATAGGGAAATACAAGCCCCATTCCAAGTTAGTGACACATATGTGATTGTAGGTCATCCCAAGGAGGAGCAATCTTGATTTTCTATCTTTCTCGTTGTAGTGATCTACTACATTGTATCAGGTGAGTTTCTCACTACACAGTGTGGATGTTGTATGTCGTTTACTTTAGCTCGTGTGTGATTATAGGATGTGTGTGATTAGTACTAGGTGAGTCTGGGTCTAGTATGTAAATGTGTTGGGCTTGACGTACTAAGAAACAAATGGTGGCTCCACGTACTGAGCAATGTAGGGTGGCTCGACGTACTAAGCAATACAGGGTGGCTCAATGTATTAAGAAATGTTGGATGGGTCGACGCACTAAGCAATATAGGGTGGGTCGATGCACTGAGCAACGTGGTACATAACATAGTATGCGAGGGTCGGAGTGCTAAGCGGAGGAGCACGACTCAATATTCAAGGTAGAGTAGAGTGATGTTTACTGTGATGTTTGTGTTGTATTATTTTTGATAAGGGTAGAGTATGTATGACTGATATGTCGTGTATTTGTTGGAATTCACTAAGCTATGTGCTTACCCTTTCCCTGTTAAACTATTGCTTAAGATACTTCAGGTACGTGTGATGACAAGGTGTGACGAGTACACACTAGCGTGGTTTCTCTTGGATTATGTGTGATGTTGACATTGGTTGAGTTTTGACTTCCGCTGATTGTTTTGGGTAATTCAGGACATTATATATTTTTGATGAATGAAATAGTAATTATTTTTTAATGTTGTTTATGAAATGATTATTTTATTAATTAAATGTTTTTTCTAAAAAAATTAATTTACTCTAATAATTAGGACGTTACAAACACAGCCACCATTTTTACAACTATTAATATAAATGAAACCCTTTCAATAAGTGGCCACATGATACCGTATGAAACCAAAGTCCAAAACAATAAAGAAAGCTCATGATATGGGCAAAGCATCCCAATTGTCACATAGGTGTTAGAAAGACACAAGTTGGCAAACATACACTTACATAATTACACAAAAATACTTAGAATGACACAAATACACACAAATAGGCACACTGTGCAAACATAGTTACTCCCACATATACACAACTACACATACACACACACACATACACACACACACACACATATATATATATATATATATATATATATATATATATATATATATATATATATATATATAAAATCCAAAAAAGGTTTGTGTGTATGTGACATTTCTACAGAGATAGAGAGATAAAGACCTTATGATAATGGCAGGGAAGGTGTAGACGGAGAGGGAACCTCATGGCAGAGAAAGGAGGCGGGCGTCTAGGGTTTGGGTAACAAGAGGCAGTGCCTATGATTTGTAGAGGATAACAAATCAATCACAAGCATGATTCATTCCTTTATGGTTATCCATGCAAGAATTTCTAGAAATCATGGATTTCTTTTTTTAGAAGTAGATATTGAAACACCTTCATTTTACTTTGTAATAACTTAAGATTTTTGTTATGATGAACAATGTTAAACTTGGTATAATACATGTTTTAACATTAAGTCATATATTAATGCTTAATGGAATTGGGCTAAGAGGCCTAATTGTGTGGATTATTGAACTATATGGGTTAGGACCTTTTATTAAGTTCTTTATACTCATTATATGTATTATATGTTGTAAGATCTAGCCAAATAGAAATAAGAGCTAGCAATAAAAGATGATTATTATTTGAAAGATAACTATTGGTATGCGCTTTTGATAAGTGAATATCTTAAAATAGGAATGAAATTGGAAAAATATTCACATCATGAAATATGTAGTTCTTGAGAAGTAGAAAACTCAAGAAAAAGAATGGATGCATTTGGAGCTAAGATGAAAAAGTTATGAGGTTGTCAAGTTCCGTTAAAACAGCTAAAAATCCATTTATGGTCAAGTTTGTGGCACAATAGCGGGAAATGCATGACGAATCAGAGAAAATTCATTAAAAGTAAATTGTAGTTCATGTTCCAAACTTTCCATACATATAAAGTTTTTCAAAATTGGAGTTCGTATAAGGAAATTACGAATGTTGCAAGTTTGAAGAAAAATCATGATGGGCTGAGAAGAAGTTGGCAAAATTTCCAATTTTCGGAAGTTTACCCAAACATTGTGACACGGACAGTGTGTTAGATTGAATTATGAAAGAAAACAGTAAGGGAAATATAACAAGAATATACCAATCCATTTGGAATTTTGAAGCAAAAGGAATATAATTATGTTATATAGATCGTTCAGATGTGTGTAACTAAGGTCTCCGTTGTCTAATGTGAATGAATTAATATTATAGAGTGACAAATTTAATTCATGGCACTATGATGACCAAAGTAAGGCAAGCCTGAAAAATGTAATTACATTTGTGACGAAAATTTATATAAGAAAGGAGTATAAAAATTTTACCTGGAAAGGTAAATGCTAATGAGTTGAATTTGTTATTTAGAGACAAATGTTGGATTAAGGTGTCTAAGCCATAACTATAATTGATACATATGCTTGAATTGATGGAAGCACAGTCCTTTTGGGTTGTCCTCATTACTAGCAGAGGACAAGATGACTTGCAGAGAGAGATTAATATATTATAAGAATAATATATTAAGCAGAAAAGGAATATTTAATTTGTTAATATATTATGAGAATAATATATTAATTAGAAATTATAATATTTAATTGATAATAATCAGAAATTAATTTGGAATTAAATTTGGGATTAATTGGATTAATTAAATGTACAGGGGTTGAATTATAATTGTTCAATAGTTGAGCAATAGATAAACATATTATATATATATATATATATATATATATATATATATATATATATATATATATATATATATATATATATATATACATATGTATATATATATATATATATATATATATATATATATATATATATATATATATATATATATATATATATATATATATATATATATATATATATATATATATATATATATATATATATATATGAGTTTTGCTTACTTATGGTAATGATAAGTGCATTGACTTGTATGATAAAGGAGTTATCATATCAAGGGTTCAAATATGGCATCTATAAGCCAGAAGACTTATCAGTTGTAGACTATAAATAAAGGCCTCCCCCTCCTCTCTCATTCACTCCATATTGAGGAGAATGCCTTTCCTCTCTCTTGCTTTCTTGCTTGCTAAGTTTTGGGTGTGAACCATTAGAGGCATTAAACTTGTGGTGCTTGCTTCAAAAAGATCCAAGGATCAAAAGGTATGTTTTCTTTATAAATTTTCAATATACCTTTAGTGTTCTTGATATGTTCTTAGTTATAGGTTCAATAGTAAAAACATAGATCCTTTAGGGTGCATATGAACTTAAGAGCTTTAAGTTTATAGTTTACTTAAAACCCATCAACAAACCCTATAGTTATGTCAAATATCTTGGATCTATATGCTCAAGAATAATTTTTAAATGACGTTTGCCAATAACATATGATCATATAGGGTCACACCTTAAGCAAGTTGGCACATATTTAATATTTATTATTAATATGATTATTCATAAATAATCAACTCATCTATTTAATTAAGAGGTAATTATTATTTTATGAAAATACTAAATCAAGATAGTAAAAACTAGTTATTATATCATATATTTTGATATAATAAGTCATGTACAAGTTTTTGGACAATTTGATTTCCACTCAACTTTGTAGTTAAATGAGTATATCTAGTTTGAGAAACTAGATTATTTCTCTCTCTTTTTGGCTAATTAGTCAAAGGGATCGGAAAGTTGCTTGCCAACCTCCCTCTTACACAACCCATGCTTCTTAGATGCCATCACTTAGCATTTATTAGAGGTATGGGTCTTAGATCTTATATGTGGGTATATAAGAAAATGTAATACCAAAAAACTAACTAGTTTTTCTCTCATTCCTTGATGAAATCTGTACATCTCCTTATCTCCCCCTATCTAGCATGTCTTTTGAAGCCTTTTGCAAGTGTAAGTCCCTTTAGTGCTTATTTTTTTTTAAACACTTAAATGCTAAAGAATTCACAAATACAAAAGGCAACTAGCATTCCTAGTGCCTCAATCTTCTTCGTGGATATTGTTGGATCTATATGCTCAAGAATCATTATGAAATGATATTGCTAATAACATATGATCTTATAGGGCCACACCTTTATCAAGTTGGTACTTATTGAATATTTATTAAGTTTTTGATAATTTGTAAATAAATTTAATCTTGTATTTAATTAGAGAATAATGATTGTTTTGTGAAAATAATTATTATAAGGAGTTAAACTAATAATTATATCATATGGTATGATATATTAAGTCGTGTACAAAATTTTGGACACTTTGGGTTACATTAAGATGTAACTAGACTTAGTTTCTAAAGGAAGATTGTTAAACACTCTTGTCCTTTTTCCACCATAAGAGAGTTAGGTGGAGGTTGCTTGGCAACCTTCACCTTAGAGACCCATACCTTGTATAGATAATATCTTTTGCATTTAGTGATAGTATGGGTCATGGTACTATCTTGTGAATATAAAAGAGAGTTAGATGCAAACTTTGCATCTAGTTTTTCTCCACCTAGTCTCAAAAATGTGGCCAACTCCTTTTCTCCCTCTACTATCTCCTTTTGTGAAGTTTGTTCCATGTTTGAGAGTCTAGAAGCACTTCTCCTTTAGTGGTTAATTTGTTAGGTACTTAAAGGCTTAAGGAGTTATTTTTACAAGACGGAACTAGCATTCCAAGTGCCTTTACCTTGGTGGTGGATAGTTGTAGAGAAATCAAGCTTCTTGATTTTTGCCATCTACTTCAACACCCTAATACCAAGAGTCTTCAAAGGCTTTAAAGGTTATCTATTTAAAACATCCTATGTATGTTTCTACTATCATTCTTACCCATGTAAATGGATCCTTGATGGTTTTGTTTAAAATGGTCTAAAATAAACTAGTCATTTTAAAAAGCTTCCGATGTCGTTGTAGCGCAAAAGGCTTTATTTTATTTATCAAAACCCATCAGTGGTATCAGAGCCATATTTTATATGTAAGAATTATTTTTTATGTTTGATAACCTTTGTTTTTGGAAAAGAAGGATGATTTTTTTTTGGCTAAGAAGTATCCATATTTGTTTTCTTTAGCAACGTGTTGTTATAAAATTGTTTATTTTTATATATAACCATTTTCATGCATTTTGGTTATACAAAAGTTACCTTATAAAAAACAAAGTGTTGTTTATATTTCATATGATGATATTTTGTATTAACAAGACATTAAGGCATTTGTGGTTGTTATTTATTCATTCATAAGATGATGTAATAGATAAATAGGTTTTATTTGATTTTTTTGTTCATTTTGTATGTAATAGATTAGTTTAGACTAGTTTGTTTATTTTTGAAAAAATCTAACAAGATGGTGCTTGGAAGACCTTTTCAAGACATGGTGGTTTTGAAGACCCTTGAACTTTTCTTTAGGAAATGACTTAATAATTGTTGTGATGACTCACAATAAATGTTGTTAGAAAATGGCTTTGTTTATACACTTTGTGATGAATGCTTGTGATGTTTATTTTCTTGTTATATAATGTTGTATGTTTGAAAATATGTTTTCTGTGCAAAATGATATTTTAACAAAAAATAACATCAAGTTGGAGTTTAGAATTTTAAATCATAAAGTTTCTAAATAAGATATATAAAATTGAGTTTTTACTATAAGGGGTTTTAATTTTTTGAAACTCTTTATAATAAAATGAAGTTTTATTAAAAAGTTAAAAATCGGTTCCTATCGTTATAACGGCAAGCTTACTATTGGATATTAATTTTAACAAACAAAAATCAAATATAAGATATTGATTTTTGAAACCTCAAATAATGTACCATGTGATATTTTATGCGTGAAATATTCATGATACAAAATGTTTTAAAATGCTAAAATAATAATACGTTTATACAGCTGTTATTTCGAAAAACTTTAAATCTATGCAATCCACTTATATAATCACTTGTGCATCATTGTGAAATGATTGTAGATTCTTGTGTCACCTTGTTTATTTTCATTGTCCTATGATGGCCAAAGTGTTTTATTTTTGCTAATGGGATAAAGGTCACCCAACCGTTGGTAAAGTATAATGCACAAGATTTTTAAGTTGGATGATTTGATCAAGAATCTTATGTGATAAAGGTCACCCAAGCATGAGAAACTTGAGACATAGATGGGATTAACATGCCATTTAACATAACATGTTTTTGGATCCCATAGAATTCTAAGAATTACATAAGTGATGTAATTGGTTATCGTAGCCTACTGATCAACATGATCACTTGTGTTGTGGGTCACCGCCTCAAGTGATTGTTGTGTGATGTGGATCTTAGTCTTTTAATCTTACAACCTCCTCTCTCACTATTTGATCCATCCTCAGAAAAAGTAAAATTGACCGGACCCAACTTCCTTGATTTGTTTAGGCAATTAAAGATTGTCCTCAAGCTGTCCTCAAGCTTGAGAAAAAGGACTATGTCATTGATGTGCCTATCCCAGATGAACCTCCCGCCAATGCCTCTAAGCAAGTAAAAGACGCTTGAATGAAACATGTAAATGATTCACTCGAGGTTGCATTCATCATGCTTGCCACTATATCTCCCAAGCTTCAGAAAATTTGAGTTTCATGAAGTGCTTGATATGATCAAGAAACTAGAAATCATGTTTCAGATTTAGGCTAAGCAAGAAAGGTTTGAGACCTTGAATGCTTTTATTGGCTGCAAAATGGCTGAAGGTTCTTCTGTGAGTGCTTATGTACTTAAAATGAAAGCGTACACTGAGCTGCTTGCATGCCTCGGTTTCCCCTTTGGTGACGACTTAGCAACGGATGGGATCCTTGCCTCTTTTCCAAAATCATTCAATGACTTCGTGTTGAACTTTAATATGAATGACTGGGAAAGGAGTGCTAATGAGCTTCATTCGATGCTAAAAAATTCCGAAGGAAACATCAAGAAATCCAGGAATCAAGTGTTGATGATCTGTGAGGGTCAAATATCTAAGAAGAAAACTAGTAATGTTACCGAGAAGGGAAAAGGCAATGTCCTTAAGAAGGACAAAGGAAAAGGTAAATGGAAGCCTCGTTCCACCAACTCTTCTCCAAATCCTAAGCCTGCAGCTGACGCTGATTGCTTTCACTGAAACGAAAAGGGACATTGGAAACGCAACTGTCCCAAATATCTGGAAGAAGTTAAGAAAAACAAGGCCGATAAGATTGGCACCTCAGGTATACATGTAATTGAATTATATGCATTTTGTACTAATTCTTGGGTATTTGATACCAGAAGTGGTACTAACATCTGCAATGATTTGCAGGGACTAAGGAATGTTAGAGAACTCCAAGATGGCGAATTGGAATTGCATGTAGGAAAAGGCACTCGAGAGCTGTCAAGGCCATATGCCAATATCATCTCCTACTTCCAAGTGGGCTCTATCTTTTATTGAACAATTTTTTTTATGTACACTGTATTACTAGGAATATTATCTCTACTTTCCGTTTGTATGAACAAGGTTTTCGTTATGAAATTGACTTTCATTCCGGTAACATTTATGTGTTTAAAGATAATATATTCTATTTTGTGACTTGTCCCAATAATGGAATATATGAGATCGATTTAAATGGTTCATACAGTAAAGACATTTCAATTTACAACTTAACAAATTAAAAAAAAAGTCAGCCTATAATAAAACTTATTTGTGGCATTGTCGACTTGGTCTCATAAACAAAAGTCGCATCGGTAAGCTTCAAAAGAACGGAATACTAGAATCAACGGGCTCAGAGTCTTTTGATGTATGTGAATATTGTCTATATGACAAGATGACCAAAGCTCCTTTTACCGGTCTGGGTGAAAGGGCTTCTAATCTATTGGGACTCATACATACTGACGTATGTGGACCTTTTTCGACAACGACCAAAAGCAGTGAAATATAGTTCATTATATTTACTGATGACTTCAGTAGATTCAGATATGTGTATCTCATGAACACAATGATGAAGTTTTTGAAATCTTCAAAGTATTTCAAAACGAAGTAGAAAATCAGCTAGGTAAAACGATTAAAGTTGTATAATCGGATTGTGGTGGCGAATATCTAAGTTATGAGTTTGATGAACATCTCACGAATTGTGGCATAGTGTCAGAACTCACTCCACCCGGAACGCCATGGCATAATGGTGTTTCAGAAAGGAGAAATTGTACCTTACTTGATATGATACAATCAATGATGAGTCATACTTCCCTTCCTCATTCGTTTTGGGGATATGCCCTCGAAACCACTGCCCGTATTGTGAACATGGTCCCAACTAAAAAGGTTAGTTAGATAACATACGAGTTGTGGCATGGAAAGGTTCCACCAATATCTTACTTAAGCATTTTAGGTTGTGAAACTCATGTTAAAGTAGAGACTTCTAACAAGCTTGAACCCAGATAACAAAAGTGTATCTTTGTGGGATACGCAAAAGAACCATGGGTTATTACTTCTTTAAGAAAGAAGAAAATCGAGTTTTTATAGATCGAAAAGCCATGTGTCTTGAAAAGGACTTTATTATGAATAAAGCGAGTGGGAGCCCCATTGATCTCAAAGAGATTCGAGAAACACAACCTATAGTTGAGAATAACACTCCACCTGATACTATGGAGCCCGAGACTGTTATTCATGTAACGTCCCAAATTTCGTAATAAATTTTTCATTTCAAAAACAGCTTAATTACAATAAAATAGTTGTCATATAAAAACCCATCAAATTAAAACTTAATATTTAAACATATGAAAACGTATTTAGCAGAAACATTTACAAACATTCACCAGCGGAAGACTTAATCATTGAAATCCTCAAATGCAGTACAGTCGCGCTGTGCTGCAAGCTCAACCCAACAATTTCCTGAAAAATAGTTAGGGTAAAAGGGCAAGCACAAAGCTTAGTGAGTCCCCCAAAAATACCACATGATCCATCACATAAACATCGTCATCGACTTTCGTCGGCAAACATCGTCATCGGCTTTCGCCGGCAATCATCGTCATTGGGTTTCGCCGGCTATCATTGTCATCAGCTTTCACTGGCAAACATCATCATCGGCTCTCAAGGCGGCACTGTCGGCCCATAGTCCGGCAGTCATCGACTTTCGTCGGCAACACGTAAAGCACAAATAATCACATTATTACACAAAGTAATAAAGACTATCTACGCATGTAACATCACCTATAGTACAGTAAGAAGACTCACATGATCCGCGACCTCAAGCTAGACAGCACTCCATGTGAGTGGCCTCGGATCCCGACAATACACACTTCCTAACATAGATAAACTCTACTTAGAACTTCCTAAATCCAAAACAGGATAATCCTCTAAGACCGGTATCCAAAACCCTCAAGTTTAACCAAAAGTCAAACTGGTCAAAAAGTCAACGGTCAAAGGTTAAAGTCAACAAAAGTCAACAGGCACCGTTAGCACCGCTAACCCCTGAAGTTAGCGTCTTAAGTTCTTAATCCATTCAGCCAAGGTGTTAATCCTTCCAGGGACCTTCCAAACAATCCATAAGTCTATAAAAATCCTAACTTTAACATTCAAACATAACCATGTCAGTCCAATAACCAGATCCGAGTCTAAAATGGTCCAAAACTTCAACTAAACCACCAAAGAGAGTTTGGCTTACTCTCTAAACCAATCAACTGGTTCTAAATCAGACCTTAAGGCATAAACTTCCAAGCTTTATTGTTGAAAATACGATAACTGATCTCCACGAATAAGGTTTTTAAGCCTATTACTGTGTGACAGATATGTATTTAATCTATAATATGCGGAATAAATAAGAGTTGCGGAATAAAATAAAACGGTAAATCTAAACTAGACAGTATTTAAATAGACAGAAAGCGGTAAATAAAGTAAATGTTAGAAGTTAGAGGTTAGATGTAATAAACGCCATTATCAACGATAAAGTGTTTTTACAATAAATAAAAAAGGTTATAAGTTAGAAGTTAGAAGTTAGATGTCTCGGTTAAATACAGTCCACATATGTTTTCGTTGTCTTGGTTCAATTTGTATGTCTTGGAATTTAGTACAATTGATTTATAACAGTTTAAATAAATCAATAACGGCTCAGGTAAATTATTGGAATTATAATTTCAAAAGAACTTATCGATAGCAAATGAAGATGGCGATTCTCTTTGAAGTGTCGATTCTTGTTCTTTGCTCGGCTTTTCTTGCTGAATGGTATTTCTTCGGTTTTGTGTTGGTTTGGACGTGGGTTTGCTTGAATGTGTGTATTGTAGTTGTATTGGTGCTGTATGGGTTTGGTGTCGGGAGAAGGTTTTGTTTCTTGCGGTTATATAGTTTGGTTTTTGTTGACAAGTTCGGAAATTTGAGTGTCTTGAGGTGTTTGGTCATGGGTTTCTTAGAGAGTATATGATTATATAGAGTTTGGTTGATTGGGTGTCACAAAACAACAAGAGAAAGCCTCAATTTATAGTTGCTGAAGAACAGGCATCGCGTCGCGACCGGGCATGCCGTCGCGTCGCGAAGATGCGTCTGTCGAGTGCTTTTGGTTGGCCACTGGTGAGTGCGTTGGGTTGGTAGTCTCGCGATTAGAAAGTTGGTGGTGTCGCGTTGGAGCCTTCGCGTCGCGACCATGTCCTTCGTCGCGTCGCGATCGCTGAAGGATTTTGGTCTTCTGTCTTGCTTCTCTTCACGTCTCGACAAATGTGCTGTCGGGTCGCGATGGGGCTTCGCGTCGCGACCGGGCCTTCCGTAGCGTCGCGATCACTGAAGCAATCTGGATTTCTGTGTTTTGTTTTTCTTCACGTTCAATCTTAAATCCATGCAACCTGAAATACTGATAATATTTGTTAAAAAACATTTCGACTTATTTCAGTGATGGTCACATAAAAACATAAAAACATTATTCAACAATTTCCCCCTATGTGATCATTAATGAAATGAGGAGAAAAATGTTTGATTGAAATTCTTGAAATTTGGATAAGACATTTATAAAACCATATCACTTGTTTTGAAAGAGTGTGACTAGACTTTACTTATGTTTTGAAAAATGTTAGTCAAGAATTTTTGTTTCTGAATCAAAGTCTCGAGTTCGATTATCAAAAGGTTTTTGTATATGTATTTTCATAATATTCCTTAAGATTTTATAGCATTTATAAAGACGACAAGTGATCTTAATAGGTCGATTCAGATGAACGCTCATAGGTATAACTCACACTTGACTGAGGTGTTTGTTTGTTCTAGGTGCAGAACTGGTGTATAATCACTAAAGATGAGTGATATCTCTCAGTTTGAAGGTTTTGACTTATGCTTAATATGGATTTATACCTATATACTTTAGTCATTTGGTCTTCATATTAGATAATCAATCACATAAGACTGGTTTAGGCATTACTTAGAGGGTTTCTTCATTCATGCCATTGATGTTCACTCTCTCTCCGTCGGGAAATACGTGTAGAGGGGTTTAGAAATATTCATAGTGCATATTGCAACTAAGAATATTCAGTTTATGAAGGCTACAGTATCCCGGTAAGTCTTCGGTTTTGACAGTTATATTTGATAAAGCTTTTGAGAATTTATTTGTTTGGAAAATTTTGAGAGATGTCTGTCTCGATGGATTGTTGTTGTAAATCTTCCTTTTCTTTGGTGAAGTGTTCACCTTTGTCTTTATCTTTTCTTGATTTGTGCGAATACCTTTTGTGTAAAAGATATCTGATGTGGTTACCAATTGTGATTTGTTGACATCATTTGTTGGATATGACTTTGTCGTTTCTTCAATTGTCGGATTCGTTATGCCAGATGATGAATCTTTTCTTTGAAGTGGTTTGATTGAGGATATGGATAGGTGATATAATAGACAGTTTGTCTAATATATATAAGGAAATGATTGTATCGTCCCTGGTCATTTTGATATCTAAGCAAAAATGAGACTAGCATCACGGTATAAGAGTATAAATCCTATAAGTCACAATGAAAACACCTTTGCTCACAGAAATGGATTCCACTTAGCAGTTGAAGACGAGGCACAAATTCTCACATGGGTTTGGTTTTCATCTGAATCTCCTGATCTTATGTCCCTTAATAGATAAAATCGTTATAATTGAAATAAATTCAAAGGGAACAGGAGAATGTACATAACGAAAATTTTGAGATTTGAACCTTCACTTTAATTTAAGAATCAATATGACTGAGAACATTCATCGAGCATAAGTATCTGAAAATTTAGTCAAGAAGATGTTAATCACATGGTTTTATAAAAACTTTTAAAAGGATAAAACTTTATTCAATTTTTTTTTTGTGATTTTTGATTATGTGGATGTTTTTTTTGAAAAATTTGGTTATTTGAATGTTTTTGGTAAATTTTGGTTATTTGAATGTTTTTGGTAAATTTTGGTTTGGGGGTGAGAATGGGGTAACGAGAGTTCCCCCATAAATGATGCATTGGGATCATTTGGACAGGTGGATTGGGGTGTTTTAGGAGGGTTCTGGTTTTGGTGGTTCCCCCTCGACTGGATCCGCATCATTTTGGTTTGATTGTGAAGTTTCTGCATCGGAGGTAGTGTGGGTTTGAAGTCTTGTAGAAGGCTATGGTTTGTTGTCATATGCTTGGAACGGCCACTCTCGATATACCATGTATCATCCTTGGGCTCTCCAGCACAAAGTGCCTGCAATTAGACAGAAATTTTAGGTACCCAAACCATGGTGGGTCCTGATTTGTTAATGGTTTTTGATAACTTGGAAACATTGTAGTATTTGTTGATTGGATGGAATGGTTGAGGTTTAAGTTGATTTATTAGATTTTCCCAAAGTGAGATTTGTCTTTGATAACCTGTCATTTGAAACGATTTCTGATTTTGTGAAAAGTATCCTATATGTGAAGTTCTGTTTGATAACCTTTCTTTGTATCTGAGATTTTGATGATTTTGAAAAACATTATGATGATGAGATGGAATTTGGTGAAATGATGGTTTCTGAAAGTTCCTTGAGAGATTGAAGTTTATCTCTTGAAAGCGATTTTGAAATGGTTTTTGAAAAGGTTTTTGTTTTGGATTAAAGGTTTGTTTTTGTGGCACAGAGACTGGTTTCAAAGGTTTCTCCTGGGTTTGTTTGAAAACTTTGGGTTTGCCTTGTTCCTTTTGAAAAGCAATTGGTTTAGAGGTACTGCCTTTCTTGTAAAAGGAGTTTGCTCTATTCAAAAAGTCTTTAAGTTTGGAGTTTTGGTTGGTAATTTGGATTTGGTGGGTTGAAGACCTATTAGTGAAATATCTTTTGGAAACAGTGAAATCAGTATCTTCTGGGTTACAGTTGATAACTTTTTCGTCGTCTGAATTTTCCTCATTAACAGATGTGGATATATCTGTTAGAGTTGATTCAGAGTTTTCACTGTTAGTCCTGGTTTCTTGTTTGGCTTGTTCGATTTCGAAGGATTCTCTTCCTAATCCAGGTCTGTAATTCGTATCGATTTTGCCAGATCCTAAGGATGTTGCTTTGATGAAAATATCATCACTTAGCTTTCTAGCAAGATTGATAGAATCCAGTTTTCCTTGAAATATTTGATTCTCAGATTCAAGAAGTTTGATTTGTTTTGAAGAATCATCTAGTTTTAGAATCAAACTAGTGTTTTTGTCAGTTAAATCTTGAATTTTTAGTTTTAACTGAAGGACTTCTATTTCTAAGGCATCTTTTATTTCAGATGGAAAAACAGATTGATTTTTTATTTCTAAGTCCCTTTTTTGTTTTAGAGTTTCATTTAATTGATCTAAGACGTGATTATATTCTTCTGATTTTCGTTTGACGTCTCTTTCAAGTTTGTCTCTAGTCATTGTTGATTCTCCAAATCTGAGTTGCAAGGTTTGTAATTCAGATTTGTAGATATCAGATTTGACTATTGTGTCATGATATAGTTTGAGATCAGCTTTCAAACTGTTCTCAATCTTAGTCATGTGGGACTCAAATGGTGTTTTTGAAAGACCGATTTCTGAGATCATAGACCACACCTGATCGATGACATATGGAGCTCTTGAGTAGGTTGTGGAAGACATTTTTGGGTTTTTTTTTTTTTTGAAAATTTTAAGATTTAAATTTTTTTTATTTTTATTTTTTATTTTTTGAAAGGATTTTGAACAAGTGATATTAAAATAAAATTTTTAAGGAAAACTTATTGGTTGGTTATAAAAACGCTACACAAATAAAGTTTTCGACAAAAATTTCAGACTAAATCACACGAGCTCTGATACCAATTGTTGAAAATACGATAACTGATCTCCACGAATAAGGTTTTTAAGCCTATTACTGTGTGACAGATATGTATTTAATCTATAATATGCGGAATAAATAAGAGTTGCGGAATAAAATAAAACGGTAAATCTAAACTAGACAGTATTTAAATAGAAAGAAAGCGGTAAATAAAGTAAATGTTAGAAGTTAGAGGTTAGATGTAATAAACGCCATTATCAACGATAAAGTGTTTTTACAATAAATAAAAAAGGTTAGAAGTTAGAAGTTAGAAGTTAGATGTCTCGGTTAAATACAGTCCACATATGTTTTCGTTGTCTTGGTTCAATTTGTATGTCTTGGAATTTAGTACAATTGATTTATAACAGTTTAAATAAATCAATAATGGCTCAGGTAAATTATTGGAATTATAATTTCAAAAGAACTTATCGATAGCAAATGAAGATGGCGATTCTCTTTGAAGTGTCGATTCTTGTTCTTTGCTCGGCTTTTCTTGCTGAATGGTATTTCTTCGGTTTTGTGTTGGTTTGGACGTGGGTTTGCTTGAATGTGTGTATTGTAGTTGTATTGGTGCTGTATGGGTTTGGTGTCGGGAGAAGGTTTTGTTTCTTGCGGTTATATAGTTTGGTTTTTGTTGACAAGTTCGGAAATTTGAGTGTCTTGAGGTGTTTGGTCATGGGTTTCTTAGAGAGTATATGATTATATAGAGTTTGGTTGATTGGGTGTCACAAAACAACAAGAGAAAGCCTCAATTTATAGTTGCTGAAGAACAGGCATCGCGTCGCGACCGGGCATGCCGTCGCGTCGCGAAGATGCGTCTGTCGAGTGCTTTTGGTCGGCCACTGGTGAGTGCGTTGGGTTGGTAGTCTCGCGATTAGAAAGTTGGTGGTGTCGCGTTGGAGCCTTCGCGTCGCGACCATGTCCTTCGTCGCGTCGCGATCGCTGAAGGATTTTGGTCTTCTGTCTTGCTTCTCTTCACGTCTCGACAAATGTGCTGTCGGGTCGCGATGGGGCTTCGCGTCGCGACCGGGCCTTCCGTAGCGTCGCGATCACTGAAGCAATCTGGATTTATGTGTTTTGTTTTTCTTCACGTTCTATCTTGAATCCATGCAACCTGAAATACTGATAATATTTGTTAAAAAACATTTCGACTTATTTCAGTGATGGTCACATAAAAACATAAAAACATTATTCAACATTTATCCTTTCCAACCATGGACAATCAAAAACAGGGACCATTACATCATTTCAAACCACAAAATCCCACTAGAAACATCATAAGAACCTAAACAAATCATAAAGGTGGAAAATTTACTCATAATGGTCCTATAAATGCATATCTTTGAAGTTTCACACGAGAGAAACAACTTCTCGCAACACTACCATCCTTCAAGCATCATTAAGGCTTCAAAAATCCATCCAAAGAGGCTAAAACACCTAAAAGTTCATCCAAGAAGTTTAGAGAGGAAAAATGGCATTTTTGGGGGCTGAAGAGGTGAAATACGGCTGCCCTAGGGTTATAACCCTTTATATACGGCCAAAACATGAAATTCTAGGGTTTTGGCCCAAATAGCTGTCACACCCCGATCCTTGGCGGAATTGATCAAGGCGTGATATATTGTTCAAAGTCTCATGACAACTATGTTAAAATATGATTAGATTCAATTAAGTACTAAGTATGCAAACAAGATCCACAACATACAAATACAAATCCAAATATAACAACATTTATTACATCAAATTTAAATAGTCTTGTGGGTTTCTAAGGTACACCCTACTTTTCATCAACTTCATTCTTCAAATCTGCATCATGGGTAAAAACAGGTCAACTACGAGAGTTGGTGAGTAATCTAGTTTTATTAAAGAAAATTGTGAGTTTGAATAATTTGAAATTTGTTTTCTTTTGAAGTTGGCAAGCAACTGTTATTGAGATAACAGTTTATAAATCAAAAATTGATTAACAAATGATAACAACAACAATAAGTCTTCACCCTATATATACATATATATGTATATATATAGGATGGAGCATCCAATCATCATACACACAACCACGTGCGATTAATCACCTTAGCGTCCCAAGGCGGGGTGGTCAACCCAATAGCGCTATTATTGTCCATAACGTACCTCAAGAATACGGGCATAGTCATGGGGATTAGACTAAAAATGATAATGCACTACAAGTACATGTAGCATAAACAAACAATAATTATACAAATAATGATTCAAGTATAAATGTCCCAACAATGTCTCAATTGTGATAAAATAATAAAATGAAGTTGAAAACATATTAGAACCACATGATACACCCCAAAAGTATTGAAAATTATAAAATATGGGGTAGATTACTCACATTAGTCCAATAAGGAATGCGCGTGTTGTACGATAGACGGCTCGAGTCAAAATGTCGTAGAACCTAATATAATTAATAGTTTTGGCTTAGGAATCGATAAACGGGAATATAGTATTAATAAAAATAATTAGACACATATTCTTATATTAGATGAATTAACAATAATCCAAATTTTGTTTTGAATATTAATGTATTCATATGTTAAATGAATTTTAAATTGAATT
This sequence comes from Cichorium intybus, assembly GCA_023525715.1. NCBI lineage: Eukaryota > Viridiplantae > Streptophyta > Magnoliopsida > Asterales > Asteraceae > Cichorium > Cichorium intybus. The sequence goes on from JAKNSD010000024.1 coordinate 3,169,949, forward strand.
AATTACTTTGCTTAATTAATTTATATCTTCACATTAGGCAAGATTTTAATAATTTCTTATTAAAATAATAACTAGTCAAATTATAAGTATTTACAGATTTTATATATTATAAACAATTATTTATTTGAAATAATCATTAAAAATGCATTTTTACATGCTTAGATATTTAGGAAAATGGTTTTAAATACTAAACAGTAATGAAACATTCTGAAATTATCCGAAAATCATTATTTCATAAAATAGTAATTACTGTAAAATTTTCATATTTTTCTTAACTGCTTTAGTATTTATTTAGTATTTTAATAATTAAACCACAACAAAATTCGGAAAAAATATTAAATGATTCCCAAAATTTTTGGAAACTTAACCATAGTTTTCTAACATTATATTGAGCCTACTGTAAATAGTTTAGATATTTTGGACTATGGGAAGTATTTCTTATGTTTTTCATTATTAACTAATCAATAAAATCATAAATAATAGGAACATATTAAAAGAAATTAATTAGACTTTTTATTTATGATTAACATGTTATATATGATATTCTGATAAAGTGTTATAATTTTTGGACATGTGTAGCTGTTTATTATCAATTTAAACCATTACATAATCATTAAATCAGGAAAAATAAGCAAACATTCTTAAAAACATCTGTAAATTTTGTCATGGAGTCTTTAAAATGTTAATAAGGTGTGAAAAATATAAAATCTAGTTTTTAACATACATAACTATATTTTAGAATTTATTTATCTACAACAAAATAAAATACAAAATAACCATCAAACTGTAATATAAATGCATGAAACTTTATAAATCCACTTTACGCAATATGTGGGTTGTTCCAAAATTTTCCCAGAATTTATTGACTGCAAAAAGTATTTTATGTGAATTATTGCCCTATTTTATTGCAATAATTATAGTAATTCAATACAAATAAGTTATTTTCTGAAAATTTCCAGAACTTCTTATGTTATTGATGGGATCCTGAGAAAAATCAGGTTATGCATAAAATGAGTTTTAGATAGTTTGGTGGATTTAATTTGTTTCATTCATGAATTTGAGACATTTAACAACATACCTTGATGAATGCTTCAAGATGGATGAAGATTTGAGTATATTGGAGTGTTCTTGGCTGAAATATGAAGATTTCTAGGAGGAATTTCGAGATTGAGAGTGAGAGAAAGAATAGATATGGTTTGTGTGGTGATGAGAATAATGTGTTGGGAGAAAAATGAAAGGAAAGATGATGGGAGGTGTGAGTGGGAGACAATGAGAATAACTTTTGGCTTTTGGTGGTCTTCATAATTTCCCACTAGCACAAGCATCTCTATGTAATACACTAACTAATATAAAAAGTTTATAAAATTTAATGTAGAGTTTATAAAAATAGAGTTTTATAAAAAAATAGGTTATTATTTGATTATAACAATCTACTTTGATTTGAAGTTTAATTATAGCATTCAAGTTTGATTCTTTTAATTTAATTAGAGCATCATACTTTGATTTGATTTTAATATGGTATCATAATTTAATTTGATTATAGTTATAATGTTATACTATGCTATATTGCTATTAACGTCAATTTATATCGTATTGTATGAGTTTTGATCCTATTAGCGTCAAGTAAGCTCGAGTAGGGTTTATTAAATTTCCAATTGGGTTGGGTTGACCCGAATCCATTTTAGGTGGATGTCACGGTCTCCCCTACTTTAGGTAATTTCGTCCCGAAATTTAAGAAGAGAGTACCTTAAGAGAAAAGCTGCGGGTATTTGGTACGCATATGATCCTCACGCTCCCATGTATACTTAGGTCCACGTGCTGACTGTCACCTGACCTTGACCAGGGGAATGCGACTTCTTTTGAGTTGCTTTTCCTTTCGGTCGGCAATTTCCAAGGGTTTCTCGATAAATTGCATTGTCTCGTCGATTTGGATATCCTCGAGAGGAACATGAAGGTTCTCGTCTGCTAAACACTTCTTGAGGTTGGCTATATGAAATACTGGGTGAACTTTATTAAGCTCTATTGGTAGATCCAACTCGTAGGCTACTGGTCCGATCCTTTTCAGGATTTTGAACGGGCCTACATAGCGTGGTGCCAATTTACCCTTGCGTCCAAATCGAACCACACCTTTCCATGGGGACACTTTTAACATGACCATGTCACCCATGGTAAATTCAAGCGGTTTGCGTCGCTTGTCGGCGTAACTCTTTTGTCGGCTACGAGCTGTGAGAAGGTTATTGCGAATCTGAGTGATTTTGTCGGTTGTTTCCTGGATAAGCTCAGGACCAACGATTGGAGAATCCACTGTTGCGCGAATTACATGGGACTCTCCAATTTCATGCCAGCAAATAGGAGATCGGCATTTACGGCCATATAATGCCTCAAATGGTGGCATCCCGATGCTAGAATGATAACTGTTATTATAGGAGAATTCCACCAACGGTAAATGAGAGTCCCAGTTTCCTCCGAAATCTAAGACACACGCCCTCAACATATCTTCGAGTGTTTGAATTGTCCTCTCAGATTGACCATCGGTCTGAGGATGATAGGCGGTACTGAGATCGAGGCGGGTTCCCATGGCTTCTTGAAGTGATTGCCAGAACCGAGAGAGAAATCTCTCATCACGATCTGAAATGATGCTGAGAGGGATGCCATGCCGACTAACTATCTCGTCGATGTAAATCCGAGCAAGTTGTTCGACCTTGAAATGTTCACGGATGGGAAGGAAGTGAGCAGATTTAGTCAAACGGTCAATGATTACCCAAATGCTGTCATGTCCTTTGGTGGTACGGGGAAGTTTGGTTACGAAATCCATGGCGATCGCTTCCCATTTCCACTCGGGGATTACCGGTTGGACCAATAGTCCAGAGGGTCGTTGATGTTCTGCTTTGACCTGGAACATGTAAGACATTTGGCCACGAATAAAGCAATATCCTTTTTCATTCCCGACCACCAATAATTGGTTCTCAGGCCATGATACATCTTGTCAGCACCAGGATGAATGGAATATCGAGTTTTATGGATTTCTTCCATCACGAAGGTACGACGATTGTCGCGATCTGGGATCCAGATGCGATCTTGATAATAGAAAATACCATCAGATTTACTTTCCAACTCTCCATCAATTCCCGTGGGCATGTTATTTTCGGTAATTGCCGAGTGTTGGGCTCCTCGAATTCGGTCACTGAGATTGGACAAGATAAGAGAACATATTAGATGAAATGCTTTGGCATGTTCTTTTCGACTTAACGCGTCGGCTACCACGTTTGCCTTGCCCGGATGATAGCGTATTTCACACTCGTAATCATTTAGGAGTTCAACCCAACGTGTTTGTCTCATGTTGAGTTCCTTTTGATTAAGAATATGTTGCAAGCTCTTGTGGTCGGTGAAAATTAAACATTTAGTGCCGTAAAGGTAATGCCTCCAAATTTTAAGAGCGAAAACCACGACACCGAGCTCCAAATCATGAGTCGTATAATTCCTTTCATGGATTTTGAGTTGTCGCGATGCGTAAGCTATAACCTTTCCCCTTTGCATCAAAACACAACCTAGACCGAGATTGGAGGCATCGCAGTATACCACGAAATCTTCGGATCCTTCAGGGAGTGTAAGAATTGGAGCGTCACACAATCTTTGTTTAAGAGTTTGGAAAGCGTCTTCCTGCTTGGGTCCCCAATCAAATGGCGTACCCTTGCAAGTGAGAAAAGTAAGCGGTAAAGCGATCTTTGAGAAATTTGAAATGAAACGCCGGTAATAGCCGGCTAAACCGAGGAATGACCGAATTTCCATGGGGGTACGTGGGGCTTTCCAATTCTTGACTGCTTTAACTTTTGCGGGATCGACTAAAATACCCTTGTCACTTACAATATGACCGAGGAATTGTACCTCATTTTACCAAAACTCGCATTTCGAAAATTCGGCATAAAGCTGATTTCCTTGCAATGTTTGGAGAGTTAGACGAAGGTGTCTTTCATGGTCTGCCTTTGTCTTGGAGTAAATGAGGATGTCATCAATAAAGACGATAACAAAACGGTCGAGATAATGTTTAAATACCCGATTCATCAAGTCCATGAATGCGGCAGGGGCATTCGTTAGGCCAAAAGGCATAACGGTGAACTCGTAATGACCATAGCGGGTTCGGAAAGCGGTTTTGGGGATGTCTTCTTCCCGTACTCGAAGTTGGTGATAACCCGAGCGGAGGTCGATTTTTGAGAAGCATGAAGCTCCTTGAAGCTGATCAAAAAGGTCGTCGATCCGAGGTAACGGATATCGGTTCTTGATGGTCAATTTATTTAACTCCCGATAATCGATACACATAAGAAACGAACCATCTTTCTTTTTAATGAAGAGAACCGGGGCTCCCCAGGGTGAAGTACTAGGGCGGATAAATCCCTTATCGGTTAATTCTTGGAGCTGACTTGCCAATTCTTGCATCTCGGTTGGAGCCAACCGATATGGAGACTTGGCTATGGGAGCAGCCTCAGGAACGAGATCGATGCGGAACTCTAGCTCACGTACTAGTGGGAGTCCAGATACGTCATCGGGAAAGATGTTGGGAAAGTCTCGTACAATCGGAATATCTTCGATCTTCTTTTTTAAGACCTTTGTTTCCACCACATGGGCTAAGAAAGCCATATATTCTTTACGTAGATATGATTGAGCTTGAGTACATGACATAAGACTAAGCTTTTTTGAACGAGTCTCGCCATAAATACGAAGACTTTGACCGTCGGCAAGAGGAATACGAATAAACTTCTCGTAACATACTATTTCAACATGGTTTTGGGATAGCCAATCCATTCCCACGATGATGTCGAAGCTACCAACTTCCATAGGAACTAAATTGACGGAAAATTTATGACCGCAAAAATCGAAAGTGCAATCTTGGATGACTGCATTGAGTGAAATGTATTTTCCATTGGCGAATTCTACGGTAAAGTTTTCATCAAGAATCGTGCGAGGTGTGTGAAGTATGGGTTTAAATTCCAAAGACACAAAACTTTTATCGGCACCTGAATCAAAAAGTACTGACGCGTAGCAGTCATTTATGAGAAACGTACCATTTACGACCTTGTTATCGGTCTGTGCTTGGGTTGCGGTAATGACAAATGCTCGGCCTTTGGGAGCTGGAACATGCATTGTTGGATTTGCCTGGGCTTGAGTGTTAATGATATTGACAAGCCTAGGACACGCGTTTCTGAAATGGGTGGGGTCACCACAGTTGAAGCATGTTCCAGTTGGATACCGGGTTTGTGTTTGCTGATTTGTGGGTAGAGCGAATGGTCGCTGAGTTTTTGGTGCACGGCATGTGTCTGCCAAGTGGCCATAGCGACCACAAGTCGTACAAAGGCGACACGGGCTGGTGGTCATATGGTGATAGTTACAGTGGTTATAGAGGGGGTGAGGTCCAGTATACGGCTTTTTGATTGGTTGGGCTTGTGGGGTGACTTGGGAGATAGGAGTGGCAGGGGTAATAACAGCATGGTTGTGGTGATGGCTTTTCCGCTTCTTTTTGTCGTGTCGGTGTGAGGACTCGGACTTGACAATTAGGGTCGGCTTTTCAGCAGACATCTTTAAACCCTTGTGTGGGAGGACACCATCGTTCACATTGTCCTCGTTGAGTTGACCTGCTATTTCAATAGCGGATTCCAGGGTAGATGGCCTGCTGCTGGTCACCGAATCACGGATCTGGCGCGGTAACCCTTTGATGTAGCGGCGTATTGCAGTTTTCTTAGGTTGAACCATGTGAGGTAGGAGTCTTGAGAGATCATGGAATCTATTTGTGTAGGTCGCGTTGTCGCCTCCCACCTGTTTCAGATTCCAGAATTCCTCCTCGAGAGTTTGCAATTCGCTGTCAGGGCAGAACTTCTCCATCATGCGTTCCTTTAGTGTTGACCAGGTCATTCCCAAGGCAACAGCCTCTCCTTTTGCCCGTTTTTCTAGGTTCCACCAGGTGAGAGCATGACCTTGGAGGCACCCTGTGGCGTGACGGACCATCAGGTCCTCAGGACACTCGCTATGGATGAAAGTACTCTCCATTTCTTCGGTCCATGTAAGGAGTGCGGTGGCACCATCGATGCCTTTGAAGTAAGGCGGATTGCAGTTACGAAAGTGCTTAAACGAGCAACGAGGAGTGGTTGCTGGAGCTTGCGGCTGAAGAGCTTGAAGTTGGGTTGCAATTGTTGGGATGATGTTTGCTACCTCCTTAGCGATAAGGGCGGCTAGCCTTCGGTTGCTGCGAGCAGCGTATGGGGGTCGTAATGCCATCTATGAGAAACACGCATGTGGACTTGTGAGTTTTTTGTAAATTGATTATGGAAATTAAGTTTGTAGACATTGTTGGGTAAAATGATTGTAAAACACTTGTTGGGCCATGGTTAGGAGTGTTGGGCACCTTTTGGGCTTTCCATGGGTACTAAATGTGAAGCATGTAGCAATTGCGTGGGCCCCCACAATACTAAGTTTTCACATGTTTTTCCCACTTCAAGGCCCATTAATTAGGGAACTTAATAGTCCAATGAGTTGGCCATTTTGGAGTGTATCCTTTCGGATACGTTTGATAAGGTCGGGTATTTTGATGGCTCAAAAGTAATGTGAATAACGCGCTTTGGCCTATAGGTTAGGGAACTCTCGCCTTTGGTCCCCAGGTAAGCAAACTGGTCCCTCGGTTGATTGGGATGTATACGAATGCTTACCTAGTCAGGACTTTCAGGCTACCGGCACCTCCCCCTTCCAGTTACTACGCGTCCATTACTTTGATCCTACCCAACTAGAGTGGATGACTTTTAATTTCCTATGAGCTCTAAGGAATATATCTGTATATAAATTTTTATTTTGAAACCATTTGAGTATGTGTGTGATTTTAAGAGAAAGAGGAGAAGATTCACAAGTGTATGCACACATATAAGTGTCGGGAATAATACGTAAGCACATGAGGGAGCAATTAGCACACAAAGGTATTCCTAGGATTTTCTAAGTGCGAGTTGCATGCAGTTGTGTGTGCATTTTATAAACTAGCATACGAGAGGACCCTAGAGGCTATAGACTAGGTCAAGGCAATTAACCTAATTCCCTATATTCAAGGGCTCTGATACCAATCTGTCACACCCCGATCCTTGGCGGAATCGATCAAGGCGTGATATATTGTTCAAAGTCTCATGACAACTATGTTATAATATGATTAGATTCAATTAAGTACTAAGTATGCAAACAAGATCCACAACATACAAATACAAATCCAAATATAACAACATTTATTACATCAAATTTAAATAGTCTTGTGGGTTTCTAAGGTACACCCTACTTTTCATCAACTTCATTCTTCAAATCTGCATCATGGGTAAAAACAGGTCAACTACGAGAGTTGGTGAGTAATCTAGTTTTATTAAAGAAAATTATGAGTTTGAATAATTTGAAATTTGTTTTCTTTTGAAGTTGGCAAGCAACTGTTATTGAGATAACAGTTTATAAATCAAAAATTGATTAACAAACACTACTAGAAAACAGGCTTTTAATGACATACGAATTATGACATACAATATTTTATGACTGACAAAAACGTATGTCATAAAAAGAGTGTCATCTTTTGTAAAAATTGAATGATTTATGACGGACATATTTGTATGTCGTGGTTTAATGTCATAAATTGAATTAAAAAGAAAGGCGCGATGTTTTTACAACCTTTTTTTCTAAATCGATTCAAAAGAATAAAAGGGCTCGCGATTCAAAATTTTCACTTTTCATCGTCTTTCTCATTTATCCTCGCTAACCCTAGCTTTCTATATTTCTCTCTCGTTGCTATTTCACGTCATCGTTTTCTCTCCCTCGTCAATCACTATATCTGAATAATATGTAAACCGATTTTGCCCTTTGAACTGATAACGCCTCCCTTCTCTCACAACCCCCATACGTAAAGTTGAGACTTCATCCCCGCCTCCTCAAATCGGCGCTGTCGGAGCATCTGTCCTTCAAAAGTCGTTTTGGTTTAACCGATTGGTCCAATCCTTCATTCTCGTTCAATTGTTGGTTTGTATTTGACAGGTTTGTCTTTCTCTTCGCCGATTTCTAATGAGTTTGTATTGGCTGGGGTTATATTTCTGGTTCAATCGATTTCAGGTTTGTGTATGACGGGTTTTTGTTGATTCAATCGATTTCTGAATCCTTGCACCTACAACCGATTTCTCCAGCCGTCCGCCAGTAACTCGATCTCCAGCCGTCTTGCTCTTCGCCGATTCCTGTGAGTTTTTTAAACTTCAAACTTCTATGTTTTTTCCTCTTTTATCTATAATTTTATTGTAGTTTTGCTCATGAATAATAACTGCAAATTGATACTTACCATGTTTGACAAGTGACATGATTTTTACACTTGATTTCTCATCAGGTTTTGATGAATTTTATTTGAAGTATTGGAAAAAAAGACTTCTTTTATTGTGTTAAAGTTGAACTTGCAGTACTTCTTGAATTTATGACACATATCCAGTCATACCACTGTAAGAAAACTATGTTGAAGCCTCAATGGATCTAGTCTTGAGCTGTTAGTCAACTACAACAAAACAGAGTTTCTCACCCACAGAAGTATCAGTCACGAATTCACGCATAGAACTGGTTCATAAGCATTGTTTGAGCAATCAGATGTGGCTTAGTTAAAGGACCAGGTATGCCTTTAATTTCATTATGGTGATACTTACAAATGTTTTATCTGATATTCTTAAGTTAAAATCGTAATTTTCATTTTCATTTTCATGAATTACAGGTAAGTTGGAACAGTAAGAAAAAAACACCCAGCAACATTTAGAGAAGATTATGACCAGGTTCATATATACACTTTCTTTGATAAAACACTTGCTATATGTCATTTGGGAAAATATTTTATAGAGCTTGCTTTTATGGTATATAAGGTTCCGTTTTTAGAGCTACACACTCTATATCTATAATTGTTTCTTTTAAACATTTTTTCTGCTGGATTTATGGTTTGATAGCTTGAACATGAAACTTATAAAGAGTGTGAGTAGTGGTGCATGGTGCTCAAGATGCTGGTCAATGGGGAGGAAATCCTTTCCAAGACATTAGTGACTTAAGTTTTTTATACTAACAAGAAATTGAATATATATAATTGTTCTGCTCTCATTTCCTTTCAGGGATAAGATAATTGGTTTTGATCCATCACAACTTTAGTGGCACAAATGTTAAGGTTTTGATCATATTTTTGTTGTCGTTTAATTTCAGGTGGTTTGGGGTTTCTTGTGGAAGAAAGCTTGATACATGTAGGCGGTGTAAAGGGGCTGGAATGGTTTAGAAATTATGGGTTTGGTTTATTAGCAGACCATTAAAAAGTCCATTTAGAAAGAATCATTCATGATTTTTGTAATTTGAAATACTATTGTAATGCTTTATGATATTTTTGATAAATTAATTTGAAACTTTTCTTAATTATTCTTTGACATGATGTTATTATGTGCAACAGATTATATATATATATATATATATATATATATATATATATATATATATATATATATATATATATATATATATATATATATATATATATATATATATATATATATATATATATATATATATATATATATATATATATACACATATTACGAGGTGTTAAATGTGATTTCACTAGAATATTAGTAAATCTAGAATTTTTTAAACACCTAAATTCATGACATACAAATTGTATGTCGTAAATGTAAGTCGTAAATGCGTGTCGTAAATTTATGACAGACAAATGTCTGTCATCTTTCATTTATGACTGGGCTTTCAATGACAGACATTTGTCTGTCATCTATACCCTTTAATGACTGACAATGTCAGTCATTAAAGGCCATTTTTCTAGTAGTGAAATGATAACAACAACAATAAGTCCTCACCCTATATATACATATATATGTATATATATATAGGATGAAGCATCTAATCATCATACACACACAACCACGTGCGATCAATCACCTTAGCGTCCCAAGGCGGGGTGGTCAACCCAATAGCGCTATTATTGACCATAACGTACCTCAAGAATACGGGTATAGTCATGGAGATTAGACTAAAAATGATAATGTACTACAAGTACATGTAGCGTAAACAAACAATAGTTATACAAATAATGATTCAACTATAAATGTCCCAACAATGTCTCAATTGTGATAAAATAATAAAATGAAGTTGAAAACATATTAGAACCACATGATACACCCCAAAAGTATTGAAAATTATAAAATATGGGGTAGATTACTCACATTATTCCAATAAGGAATGCGCGTGTTGTACGATAGACGGCTCGAGTCAAAATGCCGTAGAACCTAATATAATTAATAGTTTTGGCTTAGGAATCGATAAACGGGAATATAGTATTAATAAAAATAATTAGACACATATTCTTATATTAGATGAATTAACAATAATCCAAATTTTGTTTTGAATATTAATGTATTCATATGTTAAATGAATTTTAAATTGAATTAATTACTTTGCTTAATTAATTTATATCTTCACATTAGGCAAGATTTTAATAATTTCTTATTAAAATAATAACTAGTCAAATTATAAGTATTTACAGATTTTATATATTATAAACAATTATTTATATGAAATAATCATTAAAAATGCATTTTTACATGCTTAGATATTTAGGAAAACAGCTTGAAATACTAAATAGTAATAAAACATTCTAAAATTATCAGAAAATCATTATTTCATAAAATAGTAATTACTGTAAAATTTTCATATTTTTCTTAACTGCTTTAGTATTTATTTAGTATTTTAATAATTAAACCACAACAAAATTCGGGAAAAATAATAAATGATTCCCAAAAATTCTGGAAAATTGACCATAGTTTTCGAACATTATATTGAGCCTACTGTAAATATTTTGGATATTTTGGACTATGGGAAGTATTTCTAATGTTTTTCATTATTAACTAATCAATAAAATCATAAATAATAGGAAAATATTAAGAGAAATTAATTAGACTTTTTATTTATGATTAACATGTTATATATCATATTCTGATAAGGGTTTATAATTTTTGGACATGTGTAGCTGTTTATTATCAATTTAAACCATTACATAATCATTAAATCAGGAAAAATAAGCAAACATTCTTAACAAAATCTGTAAATTTTGTCATGGAGTTTTTAAAATGTTAATAAGGTGCGAAAAATATAAATTCTAGTTTTTAACATACATAACTATATTTTGCAATTTATTTATCTACAACAAAATAAAATACAAAATAAGCATCAAACTGTAATATAAATGCATGAAACTTTATAAATCCACTTTACTCAATATAGGGGTTGTTCCAAAAGTTTCCCAGAATTTATTGACTGCAAAAAGTATTTTATGTGAATTATTGTCCTATTTTATTGCAATAATTATAGTAATTCAATAAAAATAAGTTATTTTCTGAAAATTTCCAGAACTTCTTATTTTATTGCTGGGATCCTGAGAAAAATCAGGTTTATGCATAAAATGAGTTTTAGATAGTTTGGTGGATTTAATTAGTTTCATTCATGAATTTGAGACTTTTAACAACATACCTTGATGAATGCTTTAAGATGGATGAAGATTTGAGTATATTGGAGTGTTCTTGGCTGAAATATGAAGATTTCTAGGAGGAATTTCGAGATTGAGAGTGAGAGAAAGAATAGATATGGTTTGAGTGGTGATGAGAATAATATGTTGGGAGAAAAATGAAAGGAAAGATGATGGGAGGTGTGAGTGGGAGACAATGAGAATAACTTTTGGCTTTTGGTGGTCTTCATTATTTCCCACTAGCACAAGCATCTCTATGTAATACACTAAGTAATATAAAAAGTTTATAAAATTTAATGTAGAGTTTATAAAAATACAGTTTTATAAAAAAATAGGTTATTATTTTATTATAACAATCTACTTTGATTTGAAGTTTAATTATAGCATTCAAGTTTGATTCTTTTAATTTAATTAGAGCATCATACTTTGATTTGATTTTAATATGGTATCATAATTTAATTTGATTATAGTTATAACGTTATACTATGCTATATTGCTATTAACGTCAATTTATATCGTATTGTATGGGTTTTGATCCTATTAGCATCAAGTAAGCTCGTGTAGGGTTTATTAAATTTCCAATTGGGTTGGGTTGACCCAAATCCATTTTAGGCGGATGTCATAACAGCGACATTAGAACCGCTAATACCCAAATTAGCGCCACTAATAAGATCGTGTGAATCCACCGAACAGCTCGCAAGTTAACGACGTGAAAAAGACATCAGCGTCACTGATGGTGACATTAGTGGTGCTAATGTCACCATTAGCGCCGCTAATGTCTGGCTTCTCATTTTCTCCAGTTTTGTTTCTCTTATTTCGCGAACTTTGACTCTTGACACCCGAAACTTGAACTTCTCGAGATTAGGGTCTTACAATTCAGATGCCAAGTGACACCCCAACTATACGACGCTCAAGTAGACCTCGACATGAACCTGACAGATATGGATTTGTCACTCTTAAAGAGGAATTCTTCTTAGTGGATCAATGTGAGCCCACTAATTTCAAGGCAGCTACTACAGATCTAGAATTTGATAAATGGCTTGAGGCCATGAGATTTGAAATTTAGTCCATGAGTGATAATCAAGTATGAGACTTGGTTGACTTGCCTCCTGACAGTAGGACTGTTGGAAGCAAGTGGATCTTAAAGAAGAAGATTGACATGGACGAGAATGTACAAACATTCAAGGCATGACTTGTTGTGAAAGGGTATACTCAAGTTCATGGTATTGACTCTGAAGATACCTTCTTGCTAGTTGCCAAGATTAAATCCATTAGAGTTATCATGGCTATAGCCGCATATTACGACTATGAAATATGGCAAATGGATGTCAAAACTGCTTTCCTTAATAGATATCTTGAGGAAGATGTCTATATGGCACACCCTGAAGGTTTTTTCGATCCAGATAACCTAATGAAGGTGTGCAAACTGAAGAAGTCCATTTATGGAACTAAACAAGTATCTAGGACTTCGTATAATCGCTTTGATGAGAATATCAAAAGGTTTGGTTTCTTTGAAAGTCCTCATGAACCATGTGTATAGATCAAAGCAAGTGGGAGCAAAAGTATTTTCTAATACTATATGTAGATGACATATTGTTGATCAGGAAATATATCCTAACATTGAAAGAGACTAGGGCTTATTTAAGCAAGCCTTTTCAAATGAAAGATCTAGGGGATGTGACATACATACTTGGTATTAGGATCTATAGAGATAGATCCAAAAAACTCATTGGATTGAGTCAAAGTTCTTACATTGATAAAGTCATAAAGCGCTTCTCAATGGAAATTTCAAAACGAGGAATTATACCTATGTTTCTTGGCACCATTCTTTCTAGGACAGACTGTCCTATATTAGATGATGATGTCAAAAGAATGAGCCGCATACCGTATGCATCAGCAGTAGGCTTAATTATGTATGCCATGACATGCACAAGGCCGGATGTAGCTTATGCACTGAGTATGACTAGTCGATATCAAGCTAATCTTAGCGAAAAGCATTGGATGGGTATAAAGAACATTCTTAAGTACTTGAGAAGGAGTAAGGACATGCTCTTTAGAAGCAACTCAAGAAGTTTATTGGATGAAAAAGTTCATCGGTAATCTAGAGGTTGTCTCGAACATCAAGCATGCTATTGAGAATTTTTGTGACAACACTGGTGCCATTGCTATCACAAGAGACCCAATGGTTACCAAGAGGACTAGACACATTCAACGGAGATACAATTTCATTCGTCAGGAATTGGAATTGGGAAATATAAGCATTGAAAAGATTCATACAAATGATAATCTAGCAGATCCATTAACGAAACCCCTTCCTCAAAACAAGTTTGAAATCCATGCAAAAGGGATTGGGCTTCGACTATCTAGTGATTGGTTCAAAATCAGTACTTTATTAATATCTGGATATTTTGAACTATATAGCAATGACATGTAATCTCTTTTGATATATGATATATCTCTTTTGTATTAATGTTATTGTGTTCTATGTTAACATATTTTATCCATGGATATAATGGTTATTCTAAATCGTCCATAGTTCCTCATGCTTGTGGAGAAACTATGAATTAAGACTAATATGAATCGGATTAGATGATTTCGTATGTACTTGTTGGAGAACAACTATTGAATATGATCCGCTTCAAGAATCACTTCATGGATCGTTAATAATAAGTGAGTCATGAACAAAGGTAAATATCTTTATGTCTTCCAACGTGAGATATATATTGGGGATTTGTATATAGGAAGTATTGTACTTTGACATGGTTAAACGTTGTTCATACCCTTACAGTTATAAAGGCCACCATTGGGTATAGTATGAACTATAGGTGAGTACGTATGTAGTCAAGATGGGATTTGTTCCTCTCATGTGTTGAGAGTTAGACATCTAAGACGCCTTATTTAAAGTTGGACAACAAATGAGAATGATCACGTTCCATGTCTCTGGTCCAACATGATGTCTGAAAGAAAGATAATATTGATAGACTTACCTTATACATCAACTGCAGCTTTGAGCTCTTGGAATTGGATGTTGATAAATCACACCTCTTCGTATGTTATTAGGGCAGTTGTCCATTGCTAGACATCAACTACTGTTTGTGTCAATGGATAATGAATATTGTGCAAGTGGTAGATTGTTGGATCTATATGCTCAAGAATCATTATGAAATGATATTGCAAATAACATATGACACAATAGGGTCAAACATTTATCAAGTCGGTACTTATTGAATATTTATTTAGTATTTGATAATTAATAAATAAATTCAACTCTTGTATTTAATTAGAGAATAATTATCTTTTTGTCAAAAAAATAATTATAAGAAGTTAAACTAATAATTATATCATATGGTATAATATATTAAGTCATGTACAAAATGTTGGACACTTTGGGTTACATTAAGATGTAACTAGAATTAGTTATTACTAAGGGAATAGTGTTGGACAATCTTCTCCTTTTTCCACCAAAACAGAGTTGGGTGGAGGTTGCTTGTCAACCATCAGCTTACACACCCATACCTTGTATAACATCGTATATTCTGCATTTAATGATAGTATGGGGTCATTATACTCTCTTGTGAGGATAAAAGAGAGTGAGATGCAAAGTTTGCATTTAGTTTTTCTCTCATCTAGTCTAAAAAACATGGCCAACTCCTTTTATCCTTCAACTCTCTCCTTTTGTGAAGTTTGTTCCAAGTTTGAGAGTGTAGAAGCACATCTCCTTTAGTACTTAATTTGTTAAGTACTTAAAGGCTTAAGAAGTTATTTTTACGAGAAGGAACTAGGATTCCAAGTGCCTTTACCTTGGTGGTGGATACTTGTATAGAAATCAAGCTTCTTGATTTTTGCCATCTACTTCAACACCCTAATACCAAGAGGGTTCAAAGGCTTCAAAGGTTATCTCTTTAAAACATCCTATGTATGTTTTTAATATCATTCTTACCCATGTAAATGGATCCTTGATGGTTTTGTTTAAAATGGTCTAAAATAAACTTGTAATTTTAAAAATCTTTGGATGCCTTTGTAGCATAAAACGTTTTTATTTATTTATCAAAACCCATCAGATACATTATAGAGGAACTCTACTTTGAGTTCTCTTGCCATCTACATCAACTCTCCGAAACCTAGTGGGATAAAAGTTTGCAAAGGTTGTTTTCTTTTCATGTCAAATAATCTTTCTAAGTTATGCAATTGGATACGCTTGATGGTTTTGTTAAAATGATCTTAAAATAATTGTTATTTTAAAATCGCTTCCATTTGCTGCTTAAAATTGTTTTACGCAAAATGATCGTTTCAGTTTATCAAAACCCATCAGTTGTATCAGATCCTCTTTTACATGTTAGAAATGTTTATTTTAATTTTTCATAACCTTTGTTTTTGGAAAATATGCTTGGTATTTCTTTTGGCAAAGAAATCACCAAATATATTTTCTTTGCCAACTTGTTGTTTTATAATTGTTATATTTTTTGCAACCAATTTTTTCATGCTATTGGTTGTATAAAATTTCCTTATAAAAACAAAGTGTTTTTTTGTATATTTGATATGATGATGTTGTGTATAATCAAGCCATAAGGACCATTGTGTTGTGTTTGGTGTATATTTATTTATTCAAAAGATGTAATAGATAAATAGGTATTTTTCATTTGGATGTAATAAATTAGATTGACTAGTTTTATTCAATTTTACCAAATGTAACAAGATGAAGAAATGACCATCTTTGGAAGATTTGTCATGTCTTAACCATATAAAAGTATAATACCAAGTATGAGTTTCTACTCTTGGTTTTCGGCTTAATTGTAGTCTTAATGGTTTAAGTGTCAGCACTCCACAACACATGGTGCCTTGAAGTTCTTTTTCAAGCAAGAGTTGTCTTGGCCAGTGGGAGCTTGAAGACCCTTTTGAAGTATCCATTAAGTCCTTTAGGAATGACTTAATAATTCTTGTGATGGCTCACAAAAATTATCCTAGATAAATGGGATGATTTATACATTAGTATTGCATGCTTGTGATGTTTATTTTCGTGTTGTTATATGTTATGTTTTATGTTTATGTATGGGAATGGTTTTCTACTTGTTAAACAACATTTTACCACAAATAAACATCACTTGGAGTTTGAGAAACAAATATTTAAAATGTAACATAAGACGTTTACAATTGAAATTTTATTAAAAGCATTTTAAAACGTTTAAAATCGAGTTTTCCTTGAAAACGGGTTTCATTGTTAAACTTTTAATAGTCAATTCTAAAATATTTAAAATAGTTTAAAATGTGTTTAAACTAAATCTAAACTCCGTGTCTTTTGTAATAAATAAGACTTATAACGTCAAAATATAACAATAGATATTATATTTTACGTCCAAACTTAATATGTGATATTAGTTTAACGCTTTGTATTGATATTATGTTTTATGCACACTAAATATGATTTAGAACATAATTATCATTATTTGGTTTTGGTTTATCAAAATATGATATTTAAACATAAGATGTATAAAATGAGTTTATAAAATAAAATGAGTTTTATTCTACAAATTCATGAGATCATAAGATTTTGATTATGAAAATGAGATTTAAAATAATGATTTTAAAACTCATCCAAAATTCCAAGTCTTAACTAATAAAGTGAAGTTTTATTAAAAGACTATAATCGGTTCTTAAAACCATCTACCGACAAACTCGAATATGAGATATTAGTTTATAATTTATTGCTACTAACGGTTAATAAAATGAAGTTTTATTAGGAACCTAAAGAACCTTATACAAAGGATATGTTTTGTACAAAAGGGTACATGAATTGTTAGATGCATGCAGTATTCAGGAACCATGTTTCTATATTTGTAAAACATATATATAAATCCTTTTCTTAAACTTTAAATCTATGCAATCCTCTTAAAGAATCACTTGCTCATCATTGGTGAAAATGCTTGTAGATTCTTGGGTCACCTTGTCTATTTTCATTGTCCTATGATCGACAAGGTGTTTATATTTGCTATTGGGATAATGGTCACGTAACCATTGGTAAAGTATAGTTCACAAGATTTTTGAGTTGGATGATTTGATCAAGACTCTTATGTGATAAAGGTCACCTAAGCATGAGAGAGTTAAGGCATAGAGGAGATCAAACATGCCAAGTTAAAAAATCGTTATTTATGATACCGTAATGTAGGAATTACACTTGGATTAAGTCGATGGGATATAGGTCGCCTAACCATTAACTTGTTTCGTAACTTGGATCCTAGAATTTAATAAATTAATGTTTTTGAAACAATAGAATGTATTAATTTTTAATGATAGAATATTGAAAGACTAAATGAATTCTGTTAAAAATTTCTAGATGAATAAATCCAAAATCATTTATGTTGAAAATACGATAACTGATCACCACGAATAAGGTTTTTTAAGACGATTACTGTGTGACAGATATGTATTTTATCTATAATATGCGGAATAAATAAGAGTTGCGGAATAAAATAAAACGGTAAATCTAAACTAGACAGTATTTAAATAGACAGAAAGCGATAAATAAAGTAAATGTTAGAAGTTAGAGGTTAGATATAATAAACGCCATTATCAACGATAAAGTGTTTTTACAATAAATAAACAGGTTAGAAGTTAGAAGTTAGAAGTTAGATGTCTCGGTTAAATACAGTCCACATATGTTTTCGTTGTCACGGTTCGATTTTTATGTCTTGGATATTTGGTACAGTTGATTTATAACAGTTTGAATAAATCAATAATAACACAGATAATTTCAAAAGAACTTATCGATAGCAGATGAATATGGCGATTTTCTTTGAAGCTTCGATTCTTGTTCTTTGCTCGGGTTTTCTTGCTGAAATGGTATTTCTTCGGTTTTGAGTTGGTTTGGACGTGGGTTTGCTTGTGTATGTGTATTGTAGTTGTATTGGTGTTGTATGGGTTTAGTGTCGGGTGGAGGTTTTGTTTGGTGTTGGGTAGAGGTCGTTTAGAGGTTTGAAGTTTTGGTGTCGGGTGGAGGTTGTTGTTTCTTGCGGTTATATGGTTTGATTCTTGTTGCCAAAATCAGAAATTTGAGTGTCTTGAGCTGTTTGGTCGTGGGTTTCTTTGAGTATATGTAAGGTATTATTGAGTGTGTTGTAAGAATGGCAAGAGGTGAGCTTCTTATTTATAGTTGCTGATGAACAGCGTTCGCGTCGCGACCATAGGATCCGTCGCATCGCGAAGGGGCGTGTGTCGGGTTGCTTTTGGTCGGCCACTGGTTAGTGCGTTGGGTTGGTAGTCTCGCGATCAAGAAGTTGGTGGTGTCGCGTTGGAGCCTTCGCGTCGCGACCATGTCCTCCGTCGCGTCGCGATCGCTGTAGAAGTTTGGTCTTCTGCCTTGCTTCTCTTCACGTCGCGACCACAGTGTCTGTCGCGTCGTGATTGCTGTAGCAGTGTGATATTTTGTATTTTGCTCTTTGGTTCGTAGCATTACTTCCTCAGGTTTGGTTGTTTTCTCAAAGTTTCTCGGGTCTTGATTCATCTTTGTTTTTGATCTTGAATTCATGCAATCTGAAATAAACTGATAATATTTGTTAGATAAAAACAGTTCATCTTATTTCAGTGATTTTCACATACAAAAATATATTTTTCAACAATTTCCCCCTATGTGATCATTACTGAAATAAGAACAGATTAAAAAGTAAGGTTGAAAATTCTTGAAATTTGGATAAAACATTTATAAAACCATATCACTTGTTTTGAAAAAGTGTGACTAGATTTTACTTATGTTTTGAAAAATGTTTGTCAAGAATATTTGTTTCTGAATCAAGGTTTCATGTTCAATAATCAAAAGGTTTTTGTATATGTACTTTCATAATATTCCTTAAGATTTTATAACATTTATAAAGACGATAAATGATCTTAATAGGTCGATTCAGATGAACTCTCATAGGTATAGCTCACACTTGACTGAGGTGTTTTGGTTGTTCTGGGTGCAGAACTGGTGTATAATCACTAAAGATGAGTGATATCTCTCAGTTTGAAGGTGTTGACTTATGCTTAATATGGATTTATACCTATATACTTTAGTCACTTGGTCTTCATATTAGATAATCAATCACATAAGACTGGTTTCGGCATTACTCTGAGGGTTTCTTCATTCATGCCATTTATGTTCACTCTCTCTCCGTCGGGAAATACATGTAGAGGGGTTTAGAAATATTCATAGTGCAGTTTGCAACTAAGAATATTCAATTATGAAGGCTACAGTATCCAGGTAAATCTTTGGTTTTAACAGCTATATTTGATAAAGTATTTGAGAATCTGTTTGTTTGGAAAATTTTGAGAGATGTCTGTCTTGATGGATTGTTGTTGTAAATCTTCCTTTTCTTTGGTGAAGTGTTCACTTTTGTCTTTATCTTTTCTTGATTTGTGAAAAGATATCTGATGTGGTTGCCAATTGTAATTTGTTGACAGCATTTGTTGAAGATGACTTTGCGTTTTGAGATTTTGAGTTTTCTTCTGGTTTTCTTGGATACGACTTTGTCGTTTCTTCAATTGTCAGACTTGCTATGCAAGATGATAAATCTTTTCTTGATGTGGCTTCATTGAGGATAGGGATAGGTGATATAATAGACAGTTTGTCTAATATATAAAGAAATGATTGTATCGTCCCTGGTCATTTTGATATCTAAGCAAAAATGAGACTAGCATCACGGTATAAGAGTATAAATCCTATAAGTCACAATGAAAACACCTTTGCTCACAGAAATGAATTTCACTTAGCAGTTGAAGACGAGGCACAAATTCTCACATGGGTTTGATTTTCATCTGAATCTCCTGATCTTATGTCCCTTGATTGATAAAATCGTTATAATTGAAATAAATTCAAAGGGAATAGGAGAATGTTCATAACGAAAATTTTGAGATTTGAACCTTCACTTTAATTTAAGAATCAATATGACTGAGAACATTCATAGAGCATAAGTATCTGAAAATTTAGTCAAGAAGATGTTAATCACATGGTTTTATAAGGACTTTAAAAGATAAAACTTTATTCTAATTTTTTGATTTTTGATTATGTGGATGTTTTTGGAAAATTTTGGTTATTTGAATGTTTTTGGAAAATTTTGGTTATTTGACTGAAAGTAAACACTCTTTTGTACAAACAAAATGTAAGAGATTAGGGATGGATGTTATCTGGATTCAACATTCCTAGACGGCCTAGGAAGTATTGAAACTTGGTTTCGTCTAAAGCCTTAGTAAAGACATCGACAATTTGATCTTCAGTGTTGATGAAGTGTAATTCGATATGACCCTTTTGAATGTTGTCTTTGAGGAAATGATATCGAATGTCGATGTGCTTTGTCATGGAATGGTGCACGGGATTGTGAGAAATGGCAATAGCGCTGGTTGAGTCACAAAATATGGGAATTTGTGAGACTTTGTAGCCATAGTCACGTAATTGAGTTTGCATCCACATGACTTGTGAACAGCAGCTTGCGGCAGCTACATATTCAGCTTCTGCGGTTGAAGTGGACACGCATGATTGTTTCTTTGAAGTCCAACTTACCAGTCTGCCTCCTAGAAATTGGCAAGAACCAGATGTGCTTTTCCTGTCTAGTCTGCATCCTCCATAGTCGGAGTCGGTAAAGGCGTTAAGCTGAAAATCAGAGTTAGCTGGATACCAAAGGCCAAGAGATGGAGTTCCTTTAAGATATTTGAAAATTCTTTTCACAGCTATAGCATGAGATTCCATAGGATTGGCTTGGTATCTGGCACAGACACATGTAGAAAACATGATGTCGGGTCTGCTGGCTGTGAGGTATAGGAGTGATCCTATCATTCCTCGATATTTCTTTTGATCAACAGGCTTGCCATTTAAGTCTGCATCTAATTTGTAACCAAGGGCCATTGGGGTTTTTGCTGTATTGGATTTGTCAAGAGAAAAACGAGTTAGAAGATTTTTGACATAATTTTCTTGATTGATGAAAATTCCATCTGATGATTGTTTGACTTGAAGTCCAAGAAAAGTAGTCATTTCTCCTATCATGCTCATCTCAAATTTGCTCTTCATTAAATCTGCAAACTTGATACTCAAAGATTCATCAGTAGAACCGAAAATAATGTCATCGACATATATTTGAACGATTAACAGATGTTTATTAAAAATTTTACGAAAGAGAGTTTGATCAATTGAACCTCTTTTGAATCCTGATTCTTCTAGAAATGTTGACAAAGTTGAATACCAGGCTCGAGGTGCTTGTTTTAAGCCATAAACTGCTTTTTGTAACTTAAAACTGTGATTTGGGAACTGTGGATCTTCAAAACCTGGAGGTTGTTGAATATACACATCGCGATCAATCTCTCCATGTAAAAATGCACATTTTACATCCATTTGGTATACTTTGAAGTTCTTGTGTGCTGCATATGCTAGAAAGATACGAATGGCTTCGAGTCTTGCAACTGGAGCATAAGTTTCATCATAGGCGATTCCTTCTTGTTGTGAATAGCCCTTGACAGCAAGTCTTGCTTTGTTTCGACAAACTATGCCTTGATCATCAGTTTTGTTTCTGAAAACCCATCTTGAACCTACTACAGTAACATCGGGAGGAGTAGGAACAAGATCCCATACTTGGTTTCTTTCGAATTCAGCTAGTTCTTCTTGCATGGCTTTTACCCAGTCTGGATCTTTGAGAGCTGAATGGATGGTTTGGGGTTCAGTCATGGATAAGAATGCTCCGTATAAACATTCATTTGAGGTAGCGGCTCTTGTTTGAATACCAGAATTGGGATCTCCTATAATTTGTTCTGCAGGATGATTTCTGGTCCATTTGTTTAGGCGAGTTTTTTTTGGTATTTCGATTGGTGTTTCTATGTACCATTGTTCTTCTTGGTCAGGTGATTCTGTTGGGAATAGATTTTGGTTGTTGTCAGATATGTCTTTTTGGATTATAGGGTGAGAATGAGGTAATGAAGGTTCCCCCATAGATGATGCACTGGGATCATTTTGGACAGGTGGATTGGGAGTGTTCAAAGAGGGATTTAGTGTTGGTAATTCCCCCTCAACTTGATCTGAATTTTCTTGGTTTGATTGTGAAGTTTCTGCATCGGAGTTTCTTGTAGGAATAGTAGAAGATGTTAGAAATTCAGAATTATAAGCGGTTTTGGGTTGTTCAAAAAGTAAATCAAGATCAATTTCTATGTCCGTAGAAGGCATTTGTTGAATTGGATTTTGAAAAATATTATCAATCATTTTAGAACCAAAATGTTTACGATCCAATTTCCTGACATAAAATTCATCGAAATGAACATCAGTACTTTCTTCAATTACTCTAGTACGTTTGTTCAGTACTCGATAAGCAACTGAGGTAAAAGAGTAACCAAGGAAAATTCCTTCGTCTGATCTTGATTCAAATTTTGAAAGGTGATCTTTGTTATTCTTTATGAAGCATCGACAACCAAAAATATGAAAGAATTTGATGTTTGGTTTTCGGTTATTAATGACTTAATATGGTGTTTTATGAAGATGTTTATGGATTAAAGAACGATTTTGAGTGTAGCAAGCTGTGGCTATTGCTTCTGCCCAGAAGTATTGTGGTAGATCAGCAAAGATGAGCATTGATCTTGCAGCTTCGCACAGAGTTCGGTTCCTTCTTTCAACAATGCCGTTTTGTTGAGGAGTGTAAGGGGCTGAGAAGTTGTGTTCGATGCCTTTGTTTTTGAGAAATGAGTCTAGAGTTATGTTTTTGAACTCTAAACCATTATCGCTTCTGATTCTTCGAACTGGTCGTTTGAGCTTTAATTCAATCTGTTTGATGAAGTTGATCATTTCTTCAGGTGCTTCTGACTTTAACCTTAAAAAGAAAACCCAAGTAAAGCGTGAGTATCCATCAATAATAACAAGGATGTATTTCTTCCCTTTTATGCTTTGGGTTTTTGCAGGGCCACAAAGATCAATGTGCAGTAATTCTAGTGGTTCGGATACACTAGATTCAGAAATGCTTTTATGAGAGGATTTGGACAATTTTCCTTCTTCACAAGCTGCACAAAGAGTTTCATTATCAAGTTTCAGAAGTGGCAGTCCGCGAACAAGATCATTTGCGATCAACTTGTTAATGTAGCCGAAATTGAGATGGGAAAGACGACGATGCCACAACCAGCTAATATCAGCTGAAGCTTTGGATAAGCGACAAATGTCTGGTTTTCCATAGATAAGGTCCATATCTAGTGGATACATGTTGCCTAAACGATCAGAATTAACTAGAATGGCTTTGGTCTTGGCATCCGTGATTATGCTTCGTTGTTTGGTGAAAAGAACTTCATGATTGTTGTCACAGAGTTGTGATACGCTGATTAGGTTGTGTTTCAGGCCGTCAACGTAGGCTACTTTCTTGATGGTGAAGTGACCATTTGTTATGTTTCCATAACCTTTGATTCTTGCAGTCATGTTATTTCCAAAAGTAACATCTTGTTTGGATTCCGTGGGTTTGAAGTCTCGTAGAAAGCTCTGGTTTCCTGTCATATGCTTGGAGCAGCCACTATCAATATACCATGTGCCATCCTTGGGCTCTCCAGCACAAAGTGCCTACAATTAGACAGAAAGTTTAGGTACCCAAACCATGGTGGGTCCTGATTTGTTAATGGTTTTCGGTGATTTGAAATTATTATGGTTTCTGTTAATTTGACGAAGTGGTTGAGGCTTGATTTGACTTATCAGATTTTCCCAATTTAAGATTTGTTTTTGAAAACCTGTCATTTGGAAAGATTTCTGATTGTGTGAAAGGTATCCTTTATGTAATGACTTGTTTGAAAACCTTTCTTTGTTTTTGGGATGAGGATGGTTTTGAAAGACATTATGATGATGGAATGGAATTTGGTGAAATGATGGTCTCTGAAAGTTCCCTGAGAGATTGAAATTTATCTCTTGAAAGCGATTTTGTATTGGTTTTTGAAAAGGTTTTTGTTTTGGATTAAAGGTTTGTTTTTGTGGCACAGAAGCTGGTTTTAAAGGTTTCTTTTGGGTTTGTTTGAAAACTTTGGGTTTGCCTTGTTCCTTTTGAAGAGCAATTGGTTTAGAGGTACTGCCTGTCTCGTAAAAGGAGTTTTGGTTGGTAATTTGGATTTGGTGGGTTGAAGACCTATTAGTGAAAGATCTTTTGGAAACAGTGAAATCAGTATCATCTGGGTTACAGTTGATAATTGTTTCGTCATCTGAATTTTCCTCATTAACAGATGTGGATAGATCTGTTAGAGTTGATTCAGAGTTTTCACTGTTAGTCCTGGTTTCTTGTTTGGCTTGTTCGATTTCGAAGGATTATCTTCCTAATCCAGGTCTGTAATTTGTATCGATTTTGCTAGATCCTAAGGATGTTGCTTTGATAAAAATATCATCACTTAGCTTTCTAGCAAGATTGATAGAATCCAGTTTTCCTTGAAATCTTTGATTTTCGGATTCAAGAAGTTTGATTTGTTTTGAAAAATCATCTAATTTCAGAATCAAACTAGAGTTTATGTCAGTTAAATCTTGAATTTTTAGTTTTAACTGAAGGACTTCTATTTCTAAGGCATCTTTTATTTCAGATGGAAAAACAGATTGATTTTTTATTTCCAAGTCCTTTTTTTGTTTTAGAGCTTCATTTAATTGATCTAAGACGTGATTATATTCTTCTGATTTTCGTTCGACGTCTCTTTCAAGTTTGTCTCTAGTCTTTGTTGATTCTCCAAATCTGAGTTGCAAGGTTTGTAATTCAGATTTGTAGATATCAGATTTGACTATTGTGTCATGATATAGTTTGATATCAGCTTTCAAATTGTTCTCAATCTTAGTCATGTGGGACTCAAATGGTGTTCTTGAAAGACCGATTTCTGAGATCATAGACCATACCTGATCGATGACATATGGAGCTCTTGAGTAGGTTGTGGAAGACATTTTTGGGTTGGTTTTTTTTTTTTGAAAATTTTAAGATTTTAATTTTTTTTTTTTTGAACAAGTGATATTAAGATGAAATTTTTAAAGAAAAATTATTGGTGGTTTATAAAAACGCTACACAAAGTTCTCGACAAAAATTTCAAAGTAAATCACACAATCTCTGATACCAATTGTTGAAAATACGATAACTGATCACCACGAATAAGGTTTTTTAAGACGATTACTGTGTGACAGATATGTATTTTATCTATAATATGCGGAATAAATAAGAGTTGCGGAATAAAATAAAACGGTAAATCTAAACTAGACAGTATTTAAATAGACAGAAAGCGATAAATAAAGTAAATGTTAGAAGTTAGAGGTTAGATGTAATAAACGCCATTATCAACGATAAAGTGTTTTTACAATAAATAAACAGGTTAGAAGTTAGAAGTTAGAAGTTAGATGTCTCGGTTAAATACAGTCCACATATGTTTTCGTTGTCACGGTTCGATTTTTATGTCTTGGATATTTGGTATAGTTGATTTATAACAGTTTGAATAAATCAATAATAACACAGATAATTTCAAAAGAACTTATCGATAGCAGATGAATATGGCGATTTTCTTTGAAGCTTCGATTCTTGTTCTTTGCTCGGGTTTTCTTGCTGAAATGGTATTTCTTCGGTTTTGAGTTGGTTTGGACGTGGGTTTGCTTGTGTATGTGTATTGTAGTTGTATTGGTGTTGTATGGGTTTAGTGTCGGGTGGAGGTTTTGTTTGGTGTTGGGTAGAGGTCGTTTAGAGGTTTGAAGTTTTGGTGTCGGGTGGAGGTTGTTGTTTCTTGCGGTTATATGGTTTGATTCTTGTTGCCAAAATCAGAAATTTGAGTGTCTTGAGCTGTTTGGTCGTGGGTTTCTTTGAGTATATGTAAGGTATTATTGAGTGTGTTGTAAGAATGGCAAGAGGTGAGCTTCTTATTTATAGTTGCTGATGAACAGCGTTCGCGTCGCGACCATAGGGTCCGTCGCGTCGCGAAGGGGCGTGTGTCGGGTTGCTTTTGGTCGGCCACTGGTTAGTGCGTTGGGTTGGTAGTCTCGTGATCAAGAAGTTGGTGGTGTCGCGTTGGAGCCTTCGCGTCGCGACCATGTCCTCCGTCGCGTCGCGATCGCTGTAGAAGTTTGGTCTTCTGCCTTGCTTCTCTTCACGTCGCGACCACAGTGTCTGTCGCGTCGTGATTGCTGTAGCAGTGTGATATTTTGTATTTTGCTCTTTGGTTCGTAGCATTACTTCCTCAGGTTTGGTTGTTTTCTCAAAGTTTCTCGGGTCTTGATTCATCTTTGTTTTTGATCTTGAATTCATGCAATCTGAAATAAACTGATAATATTTGTTAGATAAAAACAGTTCATCTTATTTCAGTGATTTTCACATACAAAAATATATTTTTCAACAATTTCCGTGCATTATCTTTCTCTTGCTAATACGCAAAAGACAATAACATTCGACATATATAATTTAAACAAATGTCTTCGTACCCTAATTGTTCTCGAAGTGGGTCAGAATTTATATATGATTAAAGGCCCTATTCCTGAATAACCCGCACTTTTCAAACAATGTGAACATGGTTCTTGGTGGAAGCATCATTATCATGCTGAAGATGCATATGACATCATACTGGTGACAGTTCTTCTTGACTTTCAGAAAGTCCTGAAAATCTTAGAAGCCTATTAGATGTTTTGTCTTGTTAAACAGATATACCTTTAGAACTGTAAAACTTAGTTCAAACCAATTCAAGCATTAGTAGAATGCACGGCTAAAGAGAGTCAGAATGTGAGCTCTAAAACACCTGGTTCTCATGGAAAGGAAACCATTAATTTCAAGAGATCAAGAAAGGCACATAAAGATGGATTTTGTCTCTATTGTCAAGAAACAGGACACTGGAAGAGAAATTGTCCCTCTTATCCGAAAAATATTTGTCATACCCGTAATTCAGTTATCTATGAGATAGAACGTATACTTTTCTAATAACATTCAAGTGTTTGATACTTTATGTTAATATAACATTTGTAAATGTCTACAAGTATTTTAGAAAAGTGAGCAACTGAGACCAAGCAAGTTGGAACTGATAACGCCTAGAAATATCAAGTATTATAGTCGTTATTGAGTTGAGTTTTGAATGAAAAATACTTCTGAAAAGACAATATTACTCACGTCCCAAGGGTGCTTTGTGCAAGTTACACGAAATATAGAGTAAAAACTGCAAGTTTTGGCAAAGTTTCAAAAGAAGGCTACTTCAGGTCGAAATAACACACGCGCCGCGTGCCCAGAGGAGAGGCGCGCCCTGGTGAGTTGTTCACCCGATGAGGTTTTGAATTTCAAAGTAAGAAGAATCGGGGGATCAAGACAATCCGCACCGCGAATAAGCCCATACTATGACGCGGAAGGAAAAATCCGCAACTATAAATAGAGGGTCCCGGTTCGTGATTCGGGAGCAAAAATTCGACCTTTGAGTGGAACTCAGGTATCTTTGACTCAGAATTCGTAGCTTAGTGATTTACAATTTGTAGTTTGATAGTTTTCATTATTATTTCGTTTCATTTTCGGTTTTTGTTCTTTCGTGCGATCAAGGGTTTTGGATTGTAGAACACCCTTGACCACGTGGATCTGGATTTTATTCCTGTTTCAGAAGCATTCGGCTCTGATTTTGGGTTTAGTTTTAACGCAAGTTTGCTTTGATGTTATTTTATGTTCGTTTACGGTTTGTTTGATAATCTTGTCAATTGGATGATTGTTTGAATTGATTAGGTGTCTGGTTTCTGAGTTAGATCTCGGGATCAGATTGGTTGGGTTTGTTGATTGTGATTCGAATTCACATTTAGATCGATAGTTACATTTTTGCGTTTCGAGTTTTTCGGTTATTTAACGTGTATGGATGGAAATCGTCTATAGAGTGACACTATAGATTGGTCAAGTTTAGACACACATTGGTCAAGTTTAGACACAGATTGTCGACCACTGATTCCACGGTTCGACCCTTACTTACTACTAGCTAGTGGACGGGTAAGGTTAAATCTAGTATTTTTAACAGCATCAACGACTACGACGTGTCAAAATTTGGCGCCGTTACTGGGGAGTTGTGTGCTCGACATATTGTGTCAGTCAGTTGGTTTCTTGATAGTTTTGGTAGTTAATTGTTTTTTTGGACGCTCGTTTGCATCAGGTGCATGCGTACGCGTCGACGTGAACAAACGTCACCACTTTTGTTTGATTCGTAAATCAAAAGAACCGCGTGACAGAATTGCGTTCGCAAACGTTTATTTAATATGTGTTCAAATGATGTTTTAGTCGAGGATGTTACCCATGCACTACACAGCGAGGTAACAGGGGGCAACCGATTGTGCCCCTAGTTCCTGTAAATAACAATGGAGCTTCCACGAGTGCTGGTTGCGGTGCAGTTTCAGCCCCCGTGTCTCTTCCAGATGCATTCAGCCTGTAGTTCCACCAATTAGTAAAACCCATTCTTATCCCTTGTGTGAACCTTACAGAAACTTTGCCGACATGGGGAGTACCAAACCGTGATGGTGCTCTACGTCAACGCCATCCACTACAGATTCCACAACCATAACAACCACCACAACCCCAAAAACCTCAGCAACCCATATTACAACCACAACAGCGGCAGTATCAGGCTAAATTGGGAGACATGGGGTATGAATATGATGATGAGGTTTGCATACTGAACAACCACAACAACAATCAGTGGAATCAAGGTCTAGGACCTCCACGACAGAACCAGTACGAAAATCAGTGGCGAGGAAAACGATATTATAACAATGAGTTATACAGTGATGGTAATCTTGTTCCTCCACTTTACTTTGTAGAACGGATTGGGCAGTCGGTTGCATCACACTTCCAATCACGAGGGTATGATGATGCTTCACCTATATTTTTTCCTAAAAATGCAGATTGTCAGGTAGAGATTTGGCTGCAATTATAAGGAGTGTTGCCTGAATTTAGGAGTTATAAGCAGGATGATCCTTATAACCACCTTTACGAGTTCTTAACGAAAGCCAATAAAAATATACCTAGGAATGCCAATAGAGACTTCTTTAGGCTTAGGTTATTTCCATTTACACTCAAAGACAAGGCTAAGTACTGGTTCACGTCGTTACCAGCCAACACTATCACAACTTGGAAGCAGCTTAAGCCGATGTTTTTGCAAGAGTTTTATCCCGCAAGTAAGACATCCGAGATAAGAAGGGAAATACAGGATTTTCAGTAGAAGCCCGGGGAAGCATTCCACTATGCTTTCGAGAGACTTGAGGACACATAGTAATATCAAGTATTTTAGTCGTCGTTGAGCTCTATTCTGAGTGAAATATAACTCATAAATTGTTATATACTCACGTTTAGTGTCTAGTGCTTCTGTGCAAAATATATACAATACAGGGGTTAAATGCATACAAAATGGGGAAGTTTGGAAGGAAGTCCACTTTCAGGCAAAAACACACGCGTGCTGCGGACGACAAGATATGCGCGCCGCAGAAAGTCAAGGAATGGATCAGAAGTATGACATTCAAAAAGCGAATATCGGGGTGATAACGGCTATCAATATCAAGTATTTTAGTCGTTGTTAGGCCCTATTCTTAGTGAAATTATATCATATGAGTTGTGGTATTACTCACTTTTGTGCTTAGTGCTTGTGTGCGAACAAAGATTAAAACATGGACTAAAGATGTACAAAATGAAGAAGTTTTGGGTAAAGGCCAATTTCAATCGAAAAGACATGCACGTAGCGAATATAGAAGAACGCGCGATGCGGATAGTCAAAAGATCAGGCGATGAGTTGAAATTGAAAGTGCGAAAAACAAGGTTAGAGATAAGGCGCGAGGCGGAATACTTCTACGCGCGCCGCGATTAGCTCGATTTCTCAACTATAAATAGAGGCGTCTAGGTCGAGTTTCAGCAGCGAAGAACAAACCCAAAGGTGCAACCTAGTCTTCTTTGACTCAGAATTTCAGATTTCAGTAGCTTTAAATTGGTATTTTTATGTTTTTCAATTATTTTAGTATTTTATAGTTTAGTTCTTGCTTGATTCCTTTGATTCTGGATTGTAGAATCTGTTGGGACAAGTTTAGTTTGAATTATTTTCGAAGTCAATAACTTGTGGCTTCTGGATTTGGTTTTAGTTAATGTTAATCATTCGGTTTGAGTTATATTGCATGTTTTCGGTATTAGTTTATGTTTAATTGCTTGTGAATGGTTTTGGATTGTTTAAAGCTTCTGTTTAATGTTTGGAATTGTTAGTTTAGTTAATGCAAGTTTTAGTTTTCGGTATTCGATTTTATCGGTTTTCCGGAAGTGAAAGGAACACCGCCAACTATAGCGTGACACTGTAGTTTGGTTATTCTGACATTATATCTTAACCACAGACTCCCACGGATCGACCATTGCTGCTACTATACAAGTTTGCGTGTGAGGTTTTATTTTCTATTTTTGACCGCATAACGACCTAGGCGTGGCAAATTTTAGCACCGTTGCCGGGAAGTTGTGCGCTTGACACTCTGTGTAAATTTTCGATTTTTATTTTGATGTTTGATTTTAGATTTTTAATTTTCCGTATGTGTACGTCCTCGTAATGGGCGATTACATGTACCCGGGCCAAAATACGTGTTATAACGGCTCGGTCTATTACAAAAATAGACGTAGAAAATATGGTAGGAATTATGGTGGTCCGATCTATAACCATTACGAGAATGGTTCCAATTGTGAATCATTCAATGACAATGGATATGGAAATCCGAACCAGTACGGACAAAATTGGTACACCAATAATGACATATGTGGGGAGTATGAAAGTCCGGCCGACAACCTTTACGAGAATGATTGCAACAATGGATCATTCAATGACAATGGATGGCGGACCGAGGAGCCAACTCAATCTGAAAATTACGGGATGATGGTTAGCGTCTATCAAATGTTGAAGGATCAGGCCAATGTCATTGCGATAACGCAAAAGGCATTATACACCTTGGGAAAATAAGAGACCATCGAGAGGGTCGAAAATGTTTTTTAGGAAGAGGTTGTAGGTGACAATACTACCTATTACTCAACAGCTTTTGATGTTTTTGAGAATGCTAATAATGTTGATATGGTGATGAGTGAATCTATTCCATCACCAGACAACTCAACCGACACGGTTATTGAGGGAGGGGGAGTATATGACAATACCACCCCCGACCCTGCAATTTTTGAAAATTCTGAACATTTTGAGAATAAAGATCTGGTGATGAGTGAATCTGTACCATCACCAGATAAAGCCAGTCGCTCATTCTTGGTACCGATCCACCTATTGGATGATGATCAAAATGATGATAACGACGCTATGGTTTTCGAAAACAAGAAACATAATTTTCTCGCCACTCATGATCCATTAATGAGTGAAAAAATTAGATGTGATCAATACCATCGATGAGGACATTCTGGAGCATGCCAATATTATGCCTTCCTATCCCATTCGATTGGAAAATCTTTATTGGCACTGCAGGAAAAAATCACAACGTGCAGACAACACGCAATACGCAAGCAGCAAACAAGGCGCAAAACATTTACTGGGAGCGGCACTAGGCGCGCTCCATGTCAAACCGATGATCTTAAAGAGACACCGCAGAAAAGACCGAGCTTGGAGGTTTAAAGCCACTTCTAAGCATTCGCGCGAAATAATCAGAAAACGGAAACCGGGCAGCAGCTGAGGAACCGACAAACCATTTGACGCGGAAAATTGGAGTACGGGATCGATGAAGGAATGGTGGTGACTGAAAATCAGCGAAGTCAAATAGCGTACGACCCACCGTAGCCACAGAAAGACGGTCCAGCTAAAAGACCGAACAAAGAAGCGCTTTTGGGAGGCAACCCAGCATTTCGATAAGTATTTTTTTCGTTTTTAATTTTTAGTTTTAATTTATGAAATATCACTCTGAAAACGTTTCAAAAAAAAAATGACCTGGCATGGCCTGAGTGTGGGGTGGTCGAACGGGTTTTTAAAATAATTGAAAATTGCGAAAAAAAATGGAAAATACAATTTAGCGCTGCTAACTTTTGAGGTTAGCGACGCTAACCTCTGGTCAACGCGGGGTCAGCTCTGTTGCTTATTATCGCTGCTAAGTCTCAAAACATCCACCCTCCTTCGCGTCTGTTAAGCCGACCACGCATACACAGCCCCAATTTCGTGATTTTTTCGAGGGATTTCTTTGTGTAAACTTCGATTCAGCATCCAAAGTACGTTTCTAACTCTCCCTTACTGTCATTATCGCAAACCATTGCCAAAATTGTGGGTTTTGGCCAATTTTGGGGTTCGGCTATCGAAACCTTGAACCTCAAATCGGTCGATTTCTGTGGTGTTTTTCGTGAATGTGAAGCTTGAGGTTTGTTAATCGGTACTATAGCAACATATTGGTAGCTTTAATTCGTGCTTTAACATTCAAAAATCGAAAAAATGAAAATTAGGGCTAGGTTTAGGGTTCTTCGGGTTTTTACCCGATTTGGTGGACTTGTGGCTTGTTTTTCGTGAAATTGACAGAGGGCTTTTGTTAATCATTTGTTTAGGATGCTATTGGTGTGTTCAATTTGATAAAAATAGGTCGAATTCAAAATCAAGAAATCTAGGGTTCATAATTGGGGGTTTTTGACCCAAATGAGAAATTAAGGCAATTTTAGCTTGTTTTTCTGAAATTAAACTTAGGGCTTTTGTTAGGCTCTATTTTAGGAACATATTGGTGCAATCAATTTGAAAAATGGACTAAAATTGAAAAATCGAAACATTTGGGGCTGCGTTCGTCAGTAGCGGAATTGATCTTCTAATTAGCAACGCTATTGATGCCAGTGACTAATCTTGCAAATTAATTCTCACATGTACACTTGGTTTGTTCTTGATTAATCTTTACAGATGGCACGTCGTATGAGACTGGTTGTTGCAGTCGATGAGCTACCACTGCACCGGTTTGTAGAGTTCATTGAGGGTTCACCGGGGACCGCAGAGGCTATGACACGACTACCAGTACTAGCTGGCTGAGAGGTTGAGGTCGCACCGTCGTTGGACAACACACTCGTAGCAGCTTCAGGCATCACGACCCGTCTAGAGCAGTACCTGGTCCGCACCTGGACCAGTGCTGATGGAGCTCGTATTTTACATGCCATGGTTGGGATCGTCTCATCGAGGCAAACGAGACATGTTACCGGGAGATCATTCTGGAGTTCTACGGTACATGCGATTGGAGAATACGCGGTGATGATTTGTCTCAGCAGACGGTCCGATTCTGATTGGGAGGTGTATGAAGGGAGTGCACCGTGGTAGAGCTTGCACGACGAGCACACATTTACACCGAGGAGGAGACAGCTGATCCACCCTTCCTGCCGTTTTTAACAGCATGCACCATCCACCCAGAAGAGAGGGTGTGATAGAGGCAGCCATCTGGGCTGAGGTCAGCGACATTACTTTCAGCACAACCGCCATTGCCAGTACCATACGATCGCCGATCTACCATTTCTATGGGCGCTTCTCCATGCTGACAGGTTCTTCCATCTCCCTCACCTGTTAACTGTTAACTGAGTTCTTGATTGAGACTGCGGATCCCAGATCGGCCAGTCCTCTGGTGGGCGGGCACTATATCACCCGCATAGCCGAGTCCTACCATGTGCTGCCGCCAGAGGTTACGAGAGGGATGACTCCGTTCCGTCAGAGGCGGATGGGGGCCTCATATTTGCGGATGATGGGTGTTATCCAACAGTGGGCGGGGGGCTACATATTGGTTGGTGAGCCTCAGCCAGCACGGGCTCAGGATGTAGACATGGACGCCGAGATAGAGGGAATCGAGGTACCAGTGATACAACACGAGATTTAGGCTCCACAACGCCAGCGATGGAGGAGAGACACACCACACACTCAGCGAGACCAGGAGACTGCAGGCAGGCAGGATGGATTAGATGTGAGGCTCACCAGGATTAAGACCACTCAGGCTGCACTGATGGCCGGTCAGGCGCAGATTATGGCCGAGTTACGCCGTATCAGGGAATATTTGAGGATACCACCACGGACTGGCGGAGGCCACGAGTCAGGACCATCTGGGACTCATCATGATTCTGAGTGATATTTTCTTGTACCTTTTTATTTTCTTTTTTTTATTTTTTAGTTTTAGTTTCTGTTTAAATTTTTATGTCTGTAATTAAACTTAACATCGTTGCATGAGTTGATTTTTTTGTTAATAGATTACTATTATCTGCCAAGCTGTGATTGTTGCACCAACTGAGGGAGTTGCATAACGCAAGTGTGGGGTCACCGTATCCCTGCACTTACATTATGCTGGCGTGTTTACTGCTTCGCCCTGACTCCTGGATTTCATTGAGATAAGGCAACCAATCGACCCTGTTATAGTTGATTC
Organism: Cichorium intybus; assembly: GCA_023525715.1. NCBI lineage: Eukaryota > Viridiplantae > Streptophyta > Magnoliopsida > Asterales > Asteraceae > Cichorium > Cichorium intybus. The sequence continues at coordinate 3,204,796 of JAKNSD010000024.1, forward strand.
CGACAGACAAGCAATTCGCCGTTCTTAAGGGGGTAACTCTTTCCCCCTTGTTTTGAATATTTTTTATGTACAACGGGGACGTTGTACGGTTTTAAGTGTGGGGTGTGGACGGTCGAAAGAGTTAATTTTTGAAATTTTTTGCGGAAAACTAATAATTTTCAAATTTTTTAGCAATTTTTCAAAATGTTTAAGAGATTGTAATTTTGAAACGAATAGCTTTTGAATGTTACAGATTGGTATTTTTCAAAAGATACTGTTTAGTTGTAAGCATGCTATTGTTTAGTCAAATAAGTTGAGTTTTGAGGAGTTAGAAAGATTTTAGATTTAGAATATTTTAGGATTGCAATTTAGGAGGGAATTGTCAATCAGTGGCCTTTGTTGTTCGAGCCGGTAGGTCCGAAAAGGGTGACCCCGAAGGGGTATTTATGCATCTTACAACCTAAGATTGTCTGGCATGGGATAGTATTTCTAAAAGCTCGTTACACGGACAACATCGAAAGTCATGGACATTTCTTTAGCGGCCTTTAGAATCTGAATAAGTAAGTTTGCTTTTGCATACTGAAAATTTGTAATCAAGGGTTCTTTAGAAAGTCGTGAATTCAAAACGGTATTCTAGTCATGTTTTCTTTAAAATCGTTTTCAGTCTAACTTTTAGAAACAATCAACTTTGAAACGAAAAGCATTCAAAAGTGTTTGAGTCTTAGATATAATTTGTTAAAAACTCTCTTGCTTAGGGACAAGCAAGGCACAAGTGTGGGGTGTTTGACAACACCTATCAATATCAAGTATTTTAGTCGTTGTTAGGCCCTATTCATAGTGAAATTATATCATATGAGTTTTCGTATTACTCACTTTTGTGCTTAGTGCTTGTGTGCGAAAAAAGACTAAAACAGGGACTAAAGACGTACAAAATGAAGAAGTTTTGGATAAAGACCAATTATAGTTGAAAAGACACGCGCACCGCGAACAGAAAAGCACGCACGATGCGGATAGTCAAAAGATCAGGCGATGAGTTGAAATCAAAGTGCGAAAAACAGGGTTAGAGATAAGGGGTGACACGGATTTCTTTTATGTGCTCCGCGATTAGCTCGATTTCTCAACTATAAATAGAGGCGTCTAGGTCGAGTTACAACAGCGAAGAACAGATCCAAAGGTACAACATAGGCTTCTTTGACTTAGAATTTCGGATTTAAGTAGCTTCAAATTGGTATTTTTATGTTTTTCAATTATTTTAGTATTTTATAGTTTAGTTCTTGCTTCATTCCTTCGATTCTGGATTGTAGAATCTGCTGGGGACAAGTTTAGTTTGGATTATTTTCGAAGTCAGTAACTTGTGGCTTATGGATTTGGTTTTAGTTAATGTTAATCATTCGGTTTGAGTTATATTGCATGTTTTCGGTATTAGTTTATTTTTAATTGTTTGTGAATGGTTTTGAATTGTTTTAAGCTTCTGATTTCTCTGGAATACACCTCTGGAATCAGTACGTAATTGTGGTTTAACGTTTGGAATTGCTAGTTTAGTTAATGCAAGTTTTAGTTTTCGGTATTTGATTTTATCGGTTTTCGGGAAGTGAAAGTAACACCGCCAACTATAGCGTGACACTGTAGTTTGGTTATTATGACATTATATCTTAACCACCAGACTCCCACGGATCGACCCTTGCTGCTACTATACTTGTTTGCATGTGTGGTTTTATTTTCTATTTTTGACCGCATAAGGACGCGCCGCGGATTTCACTCCTGCGCGGTGCGGATGGTCAATTTTCGCAACTATAAATAGAGGCTTCTGGTTCGTGTTTCGGGAGCGAAGACCCGACCTTTGAGTGGAACTCAAGCTCATTCGACTCGTCTTTTCGGATCTCAGCGATCGTTAGTTGGTATTTTCATAGTTTTAGTTTATTTTCGTATTCTTCAGTTTTGTTTATCGCGTGTTTCCAACGGTTCTGGATTGTAGAACTCGCTGGATCGTGTTGATTCTAGATTTTCAGACCGTAGTCAGGAACGTTCGGCTCGGTTCTATTTTTAGTTTAAATGCAATCATTCAGTTTCGTTTATTTTACGGTTTCAATTTCGGTTTACGTTTATTGTTTGTTTGATCGTTTGTTTGGTATTGGACGATTCTGATTTTTTGAGTATACCTCGGGATCAGAATGTTTGGTTTAGTTGGATCGATAGTTGGATTGGAATAGTTTAATAATCATTAGTTTATTCGGTATTCGTTTGGGTTGGATTTCGGGAAGTGTATCGAACGCCACCAGTTATAGAGTGACACTATAGTTTGGTTAATTTCTGACACAAACCACTGACTCTGCGGATGGACCCTTACTTCCACTTAGCTAGTGTGCTCGTAAGGTATTAAATCTTGTATTTTTTACTGTATCAACGGCTGCGACGTGTAAAATTTTGGCGTCGTTGCCGGGGAGTTGTGCACTTGAATTTACTATGTCAGTGGTTTTAGTTTTTCTTTTTTTATTTTTTAGTTTGTTATTTGATTTGAAGTTGATTTTTGTTTTGACGGTCGTTCGCACCTCATGCATGCATACACGTCAGGGTGAACAATCGTCACCTCGTCTTTTCGATTCTGAGATTGACCGAACAGCGCGCAGAAATCGGGTGCGTAGGCAATTAGTCAACATGAGTCTAGATGATATTACAGTCGAAGATATTACAAATGAGCCGACAGGCGAGGTAATGCGGTAGCTGTTTGTGCCCCGGTTTCAGTAAATTTTAATGAAGCTTCTACTAGTAGTGGTGATGGTGTAGTTTCAGCCTCTACACCTATTCCACCATGTACTCACTCAAAAGTTCCACCAATGAGTCAACCAACCATAAACCCTAGGGGAATTCCTGCATCTATTGTGTTGACATGGGGAGCGCCGACCTGTGAAGGTACCCCGTGTCCACGTCAGCTAGTGCAAGTTCCGTAACCACAACAACCAACCATTTCCAGTTCATAAACCTCAACCACCCATTCTACAAAAACAACCACAACCGCAACAACAACAACAATATCAGTACCAAACTGGAGATCAAGGATACGATGACGAGGACGAGGGTTGGATGCCCCTGTCAACCAGAATCAGTAGTGGAATGAAGGTCAGGGACCTCCGAGACAACAACATCAGCAACACCATAATCAATGGCAGGGACAGCAATATTAAAATAATAAAATGCACAATAACGGTAACTTCGTTCCTCCCTTGTATTTTGCTCAATCGATCGGGCAATCGGTTGCGTCGCACTTCCAACCACGGGAGTACGACGATGCATCGCCAATCTATTTTCCTGATAATATTGAAAGTCAAATTGAGATTAGGCCTCAGCTACTAGGAGTGTTACCAGAATTTAGGGGATATAGGCAGGACGACCCATCAACCATTTGTATGAATTCTTAGCAATAGCAAATGCCAACATCCCTAGGAACGCAAATAGGAATTATTTTAGGTTAAGGTTATTCCCTTTTACTTTTAAGGATAAGGCCAAATATTGGTTTACGTCTTTGCAACCGAATAGCAATACGACGTGCGAACAAATCAAGACAAAATCCCTACAGAAGTTTTATCCCGCCAGTAAGACATCGGAGATTCGATGAGCAATCCAGTACTTCCAATAGGAGCTTGGAGAGGCATTTCACGATGCCTTTGAAAAGACTCAATGAATTAATGAGATCATGCCTGCACCACAAGTTTTCGAGATGGCAGCTCGTCAAGTTCTTTTTCGATGGGGTGGACACGACCAATCAGGCTATGATAAACTCATCATCAAGAGGAACCATTTATGATGCACGATGCAGATGCAGCTTGGAAATTTTTGGAACAATTAAGTCAGGGCTCAAAGGTAAGCGGACCTACAAAGGATAAGACATCATTTTGTAGCAAACATATAAGCAGAGAATAAATGGAAGAAAGAGATCCAGAACGAGCTAAATACTATTACGAGAAGATTTAATCAGTTGGTTACAACATTGCAAAAGGAGAAGGGAGCTTATGTGTTACATGGTCAGACTATCTACAACAAATGTGGCGAAATAGGACATAACTGCAATGATTGTATGATGACGCATGAAGAAGTAAGCCAAATACACGGGTACAGACAGTTTCAGAATACACCACGCCCATTCAAGGGGACTCATCAAGGAAGCAAGCAACCGCAAGGAGGACAACAACAAGCGAATGCAGTACCAAGAGAAGGAAGTGTGGAGTACAATGCCGAATTAAGTGAACTTTACAAATTTATGGTCAAATTTAAGGAAGCCGAAGATGCAAATACCCAGGCATTGCTATGATTAGGAGATCAATTGATAAAGATTGGAGAGAGCAATAAACCGAAAGAAAAGCAGAAGGCTCAAGAAGGACAAGTAAATGAAGTTATAACATTAAGGAGTGGCAAGAAGGTGGACAATAAAGTTGTTGCTCCAGCACATGAGGACGATAGCGATGTGGAAGTAGTTGGGATAATATGCTTGGTTTATGGGATTTGATTTTCTTTTGTCTTCCGGTGCATGAATGTTCCTATTATTCTGTTCAAATCCCAACAGAGGGATGCAATCCAAAAATAGGGTTTCGCAAGGGTCCGTGTGGTGAACCACTATGGTTGCAACACCAGCTTTGAGCAGTCCAACTCAATCTGTTAAGCTCTTAAACCATTAAGTCAGGGGGTTAAACCTTTCAGCACTCATCCATTTGTGTTCTAAATGAAAAAAACCATAGACTTTTTGGGCATGCATGTCTAAGACATGTCCTACCCTAAAAACTAGGTCAAAAGACGTCCAAAATAACCAAAGGCCTAACCATTGCTTCAAGAGAGCTTGGCATGCCCTCTCTTCGGACTCAATATACTATGGTCTTAAAGATATCCATTTGATGGAAAGAATCGTCTTTTATCTTTTCATTCTATAACAGCTTATTTTTGAAATATTCAATTTTTCGACAACCTCTTCCAAAATGATTTAGGTTTCCTTTCAATATTTCCCTTCCATTTAAAATCACTATATTAAAAAAATTAACTTCTGTAAATTTTATTCTCATAAAACGAATTTCTTGAAATATATAAACGTTTATTTTGAAATTCAAGGTTTCAACTCAATCCTTCATCTTTGTTCAAATACTCATCTTCTCATTTGATTTTTTTTAGAAATGGTTCTCTTAAAGACATAAATCACATTTAAGAGAGAACATTTCTCAGGCCTCTGAATACCCATATTCTCATTCCAGGTTTCAATCGATGATGTCCGATATGATTGCAAAATCTTCAAACATGATCAACACCAATGGCGGTAATGACAACTAAGTCACTAGAAAGAACACTATAAAGATAACGGAGAGTGTCACACCATTAGATAAGAGCCTGGAAGGAAGATTTAAGGAACAATACAATATACTTCTATCTTATAGGAATTTCCTTAATAAATCAAGGTCTTCATCCGCTTCCATATTTCCTTAATATTACGCTCCACATGCTTCTTCGCTGCTCATCATTGACACCGTGATTCCATTTGCCTTCGTTCATTTCTTTATCTCTTGGTTGGCTCCCTTTGTTCAGAGTTATCCTTTTTAAATACTCTACCCTCGAATCATATCTATCATTGATGATACATATTGTACCTCATCATCATCTTCCATCATCTTTCATTTTCTAAGAACACTTGTGGACATCAAATCTAATTCTTGGCAACTAATCCTCTTCACGCATTTCTCCCACATGTTTGCAATGTGGTCTTCATTACTAAAATTTAGAAATCCCATTCCAATAGTGGAAACATACATTCAGGTCCTTATCATCATGAGAAATTATACATGGTAATTCTAATTTACTAATTAAATGATTAAAAACTTAAAACACATATAGGCCTTACTACCAAATTCTATTGTCAACTACCTTATGGTTCAAACATCCTCAATAGCGTTATAGTTTAAGTTTAAGCACTACTCCTAACAACTAATTCATTTAAAGTCATGCTTTGATGCCAAATTGTAACACCCCTCGCTAAGGCTAATTATAAAAACATCATTTTTAAACCCATAACTTATCATGAAAGTTTGTAAATCATTGCATGTGGGAATTTTCGTCCCAAAACATCATTAAATGCAGTTAAACTGCATTTAATCATTGATGAGCTTCTTGAGCCGGGAACTCTACATGGGTTTGAAAGAATTCTAGGGGAATTTTGGAGCATAGTCACACGGATCGCTACCAAGGCCACGATCTCCGTTCCAGCCGTTCCCATTCCGGATCGCGGTACGCCGGCGATCCAATCGCTGAAGGATACGCGTATGGGGATGATCTTCATATCGATTTCGGAGGCAACAATTCTGACATTGTATTTATAACAAAAGCGGTATAAAAACACGATCGATAAGCGTTTTTATGAAAATCGGAAAATCAATGACTCATCGACTTCTATTCTCTTATTCTTTGTACCAATTGACAACGAATTGAAGATTCAATTGATCAATTGAATACGTACCCATTGAAATTGAAGATTTCATTGAATAGCAAAATTGAATATGAATTCACATTGTGTAATTGTAATCCTGATTGAATTGAATGCGTGATTGAAATCAATGAATACGAAAATATGAATTCACACTTTCACAGTTTCATACTTTCACTTTTCACCCTATTTAAGTGTTTGAAATCATCACTCAAATAACAATCCTAATTCCCGAGGAGGATAGTGTTGACATTAGGAAAGACAAGAGGCTAAGAGAATAGTAGTAACCTAGATTTATGTTATTTTTTTTATCAAACATTATGTCTGTTTTTATGAGTTTTTATCATTTATGAGTTATGTTTTAAGCAAATTCTATGGAAAGCATGAATTTATACTTTTGAGTATTAATTATTAGAATTATTAGTAAATTGTATATAAGAATTTGGTACATAGTACCATTGAATGTGGTACATCGTACCATTGAATTTGGTACATCGTACCGGAAGCGAACCAAAATGAACCTACCCCCTTCGTACCAAAGTTTTAGGGACCTTGCGAACCGCGTTCCCGTACCGAAGCGTACCGCGAACTATGTAACTATGCTTTGGAGGCGACTACTTTCAGGTTACAACTGGATTTCATTGGGATCACAAAGATATTGCGTCGGTGTTAGAAATTTAATTTAAATTAATTTCATAAAATGGGGTTTTCCCAATTTTGAACAAAAAGTATAGTTCCATAAAACAATTTAATATAAATAAATTGTTATATTTTTGTGTTCTCCTCTGTGTTACCTTCGTTTTGATAGTTCACACGTCTAAAACGAATTTAAGATGAATGAGAAATTGTATCCCAAAGTGAGGCAGTTGGAAGAAGTTGGAAAATGGGTTAATTGGTTTTAACTCATCTCACACGTCTAAAGGCTTTCATGCTTTGTAAAACTTAAAGCACAAAGGCTCTCTCTTGCGCATGCAGGGGCGGTGCAAATGCGAACCAGATTGGGTTGGGTTCACTGAACTTGTGTGCGAGCGCGCGTCCAGTGGGTATAAATGCACCACCGGTCGACCAAAAAAGTTCAAGGACCTTTTTTGCAAATATTTTTCCACTTCGTAACTGAAAATTTAATGTTTAATTCTTCAGTTACATTTTTGCTGTATATATACAACACTCGAGCAACTGTTGAGACACACTGATGAAACGATTCTCTCTTCTTCTCAACTTCTGTGTACACTTCCTTCTCATGTTACAACGAAGGTATAATCCGGGTCTAGTGACGGTTCGGGCAATCTAGAAGAATTGCTTCACGTTGTTGTATCCTGGGAAACAAACACCCATACCGGGTGAATTTGTTTTACTGAAACTATGTCAAACACATGCCTCAGCAACTGATCTCGGTTTTTCCTATTCGTTGGCATTTTCGGTTTATATTTTCCTAACAGTCTTAAAACAAATTTGTTTGTGCCAAACGAACAACGAAAATAATTTTCTGCTATTAATTATTGCAATTCGGAATCTGTTTTCCAGCATCAGTTTTTAATCATATTATACTTTCATTGAACTTACAATTTGGTTTGTGTTTATAGCATGACAACTGGAACTTCGGATACACCAAAACAAACAAACCCTCCTCCCCAAGGGACTTCAACGATTACCATGCCTGTTAATCATGCGGAGAAGCCGAAAAAGTTTTCCGGTTTGCACTTTAAAAGGTGGCAACAGAAGATCTTCTTCTACCTCACTACCTTGAATCTTGCGCGAACCTTGACCAAGGAGGCCCCTCAACTCATTGGAGATGGGGATGTCCAAGCCGTGAGTGCGCTTGACGCTTGGAAACATACTGATTTTTTGTGTAAAAACTATGTTCTTAATGGTCTTGTTGATTCACTTTATAATGTGTATTGTGTAACAAATCAGCTAAAGAACTATGGGACTCATTAGACAAAAAATACAAAATGGAAGATGTCGGGGCCAATAAATTTGTGGTTGTCGGGTTTCTTGACTATAAAATGAGTAATAATAAGCCGTTATGACACAAGTCCAAGAACTTCAAGTCCTCTTACACGATATCCATGCCAAGGGTATGGTTATAAGTGAGAACTTTCAAGTTGCTTCTATAATCGAGAAGTTACCCCCGTCTTGGTACCTAATTGACCATCGAGGACCTAATTGTTAGACTCCGAATCGAGGAAGACAATAAGGTTGCTCAAAAGAGTAGTTATGAGCCTACTTTGGAAAAAGTCAACGTGGTTAAACATGGTCAATCTTCTAGGAAGAACAAGCCCGGGAAAGGAAAATTCCAAAAGAAAGCGAAGGGTGCCAACTTGGAAGCGAAGGGTGGAAACTTCAAAAAGAAGTTTCAAGGTAACTGACACAACTGTGATCGACCCGGGCACCGGGCTGCAAATTGCAAGCTTCTAAAGCGAGACAAAGCAAAGGAGGAAAATGTTGTGGAGAAGATAACCCGTTATGTGTCCGACATCGATCTTGCTGCGGTTATTTCTGAAGTCAACCTCGTGAAGTCTAATCCAAGAGAATGGTGGGTTGATACAGGAGCCATTTGACATGCTTGCTCCAATCGGGAGTGGTTCCGAAATTTCAAAGTTGAGGACAACGATGACAAGCTTTTCATGGGAAACTCGACGACTTCCGATATCCAAGGTGTTGGCAAGATTGTGTTGAAGATGACGTCAGGAAGAGAGCTGGCGTTGAATGATGTGTTGTATGTTCTGGAGATTAGGAAGAATTTGGTCTCTAGATGGTTGTTAAACAAGCATGGTTTTCGCTTGGTGTTTGAGTCGGATAAGTTTGTATTGACTAAGAGTGGGGTGTATGTGGGCAAGGGGTATGTCGATAAGGGCATGTTCAAATTGTGTGTAATGGCTCTTCTGCCAAGTACTAATGAATTGAATAACTCTTCTACTTACTTTCTTGAGTCTTGAAATATATGGCATGCTGGATTAGGACATTTTAATTTTGATATTCTTCGATGTTTAATTAAACTCGACCACATACCACACTTTACTATTGACTCAAAATACAAATGCAACATATGTGTTGAATCAAAATTAACACGACAATCATTCAAATCCATTGAAAGGCTTATCGAACCCCTTGGTTTAATACACACCGACGTGTGTGCCATGCAGTCAAATCCATCCAAAGGTGGAAATAAATACTTTATCACTTGTATTGTCGATTGCACTAAACTTTGTTATGTTTACTTACTTAAAAGTAAAGATGAAGCAATAGACAAATTTAAAGTGTATAAAAGTGAAGTTGAGAACCAAATCAACAAAAAGATTAGAGTATTATGAAGTAACCGTAGAGGTGAGTATGTGTCACCATTTGAAGAATTTTGTGCAACTCATGGCATAAGACATGAGCTTACAGCACCTTATTCACCACAACAAAATGACATTGCAGAAAGGAAAAATAAGACCTTAAAAGAGATGATGAATGCCATGTTACTCAATTCTGGATTACCCCAGTCAATGTGGGGAGAAGCTGTTGTTGGGATTTGATCATAAACACAAAAACTCATATGTAGCGGAAGATAAACAAATCAAATCACATAATAATCAAGAACACAATTAGGATCATATCACTTCATAGCGAATCACAACAACTTAAACATAACAGAATGTACCTCAAGAAGTCGTTACTTTTGAGATCTATTCAAGGCCACGATTGCAGGATGGTCAGGATCCAATATGCAAATCCCATTTAGTGGCTTTTACCCAGGGACAACCAGAAAACCAGGAAGATCAAGAGCAAAGATCGCTAAACCTAGATAATGAAGAGATTTCACAGAAGGGAGGAGAGGGGGAGGGTTAGCGGTACACTCAAGGGTTTTGGGATGCCTTTGGGTGTCACCCCAAGGCCTCTATTTCTGGGTTCTGAGGGCAACCCAAAAGGACTTCACTTTTATCAGAAGTGTTCCAGCAAGTTGATAACCTTGGACACTATTCGAGCAGTCTCCCACTTGGACAAGTTGTCAACTTGAACACATCCTGAAAAGAGTAAAGCGTGCCATCCAATGCAACAGTCAAACTCTAATCAACAAAAACAAACGACTCCTAAATAAGTGATCTCACTTCCTCTGTTCTCAAGATATCGATATGAACTTGGGTCATGGAAATAGTCAGATCCCGTCAGTTCAAAGTTTGTTTCCTGATGGAGATTTATGATGACCTATTCGGACCACCAGTTGAAGACATCAATTTGGTCATCGAGGGGCCCACAGATATCGCTTCCCATTTTCAGGCAGAAGGAACAAATAAACTTTGACTACATAGTGTCAGTCTATTTCATTATATCATACCCGGACATACCCGTTATAACTACCAGTTACGAATAGCGTTTGGGTAGACGATGTATGACAGAATCACAGGCAGATCCCCCATGTATCTCGGTTTGAAAAATAAGAGATATTATCATCCTAGATTACTTGTGACTAAATCCATAAAGTAATCTCTAGGTGCGGGTTGTTCCAATACTTGAACCTCTATCAAGCACTCATGATGCATAGTCGCAATCATTATGCCATGTTTGATCTCTACAGACAATCTACTAACACTCATGACAGTCTTAAATCACTACTTGCTTCCATGAGTACGACCGACTATGGAAGTTCGAATGTGTTACCATTCAGGAAGCAGGTTCCAAACATGCAAAAGTGAAACACAGTGACAATTGAAATGCAAATGGTGACTCGCTAGTCTTTTATTAAATTTACACTAATAAAACCCCAAGTCATGTACAATAAACACTCCTATATGTTTTGATTACTCAACTATAAACTAAACAATTAAGATATTTCGCTAGCATCACAATGCCTATGGTCCTCGTATGCCTTTCATGCTTCGACCGCGACAATGACTTGGTGAACGGGTTAGCCAAATTATCCTCTGATGTTACACATCCCACCATGATGTCTCCGTCTTCAACTCAATTTTGAACATAGTGGTACTTTCTGAGAATATGTCTAGATCTCCCATGGTCTTTGGGTTCTTTGGTCAATGCGACTGCACCCTCATTATCACAGAAGACTTCAAGGGGATCCTTGATCCTGAGAACAACGCCAAGATCACCAATGAAGTTCTTCAACCATGTAGCTTCCTTTGCAGCTTCACTAGCTGTTATATACTCTGACTCACACGTTGAGTCAGCTACTGGCTTCTGCTTCGAACTTTTCCAGGTGACTGCTCCTCCATTTAACATGAACACCCATCCTGATTGTGAGTAAGAGTCATCTTTGTCTGTTTGGAAACTTGCATCACTAAAACCAGTCACTCTTAGCTTGTTCCTCCCTCCATATACAAGGCATATTTCTTTAGTCCTTCTTAAGTACTTAAGAATGCCTTTAACAGTTGTCCAATGACTTTCACCAGGATTTCCCTGATATCTGCTTACCATGCTCAAAGCATAAGAGACATCAGGTCGAGTACATATCATGGCATACATGATCTATCCAATTGCTGAAGCATATGGGACTCGATTCATTATATCTATTTGTTGAAACCTTTTGTGCTAAAGTGCTCAAACATCCGAAGACCCTCTGTTAAAGGCCCCGAAGTAAAACAAGATAGAAGACCCCGAAGTCTGAAGACTCTGAAGGGTATAACCTGGAGGATCCGAAGACTTCTTCATAGTAGTACCTTTTGTAAGCACGCGTAATAGTACATTACGTGTTGCATGAATCTAATATCCTATTGGTTAGTACTCTGATAGGAGATTCTCTGTAATAAAGTTGTACTATTCGTATCACTGATCATGTATAAATATCAATGATACCATACCGTGTCCTGTGCGAGATTGTAATTGTCGCACAAGTTATTCATATCACTGCTCTTCAACTGTTCTTCACTATACAAAATATTGTGTGATTGCTTAAGTACAATACCTACTATTAGATTACTAGTCATTAATTGTATATTTAATAGATTTCAACACCCAACAAGTGGTATCAAAGCAGGACAGCTCGAAAACTTATTCCATTGAAGCGTATTTTTCTTGTTACAGTTCTAGATCTAGATTGTTTCCTAGATCTAGGTTTCCGCAACTGTAATCAACCTTCTTTGATAAGTTTTTCTGAAAAGATCCGGTTTAAAAATCAATCAAAATGGCTGACTCTATAGCAACTTACGCAAACATGCTCAACTATGCAAATCTCATTGGTTCTGCAACAAAAGCCCCTGTTCTAGTAACCTCTTACTATGACTATTGGGCTGGAAGAATAAAGGACTATCTAATAGGTCTTGATAAGGATCTTTAGAGATCAGCAACTGATGGTCCTCATACAGACATAGCCGGTCGATCCGTAGTTCCTGATGGAGAAGAAGTTGTAGTTCTGAATGCTCCAGATATGAAGAAACTTGAAAATGACGAAAGAGCCATGCGCGAACTACGAAGCGGACTGGGTCCTGATGTCAGTCATCACATAGCCGATGCGAAATCTGCCAAAGAAATGTGGGATAATCTTGAACTTCGTTTTAGAGGTGACAAGATTCTTTACGCAAGCAAGGTTCAAGAAATTCTAGCAGACTTTGGAAACTTCAAACAAGAAGAAGATGAGTCCCTTGAAGCATGTTATGAACGTCTTAGTAACATGTCTATACCTTGGTTAAGTATGGTGAGACCCGAAGTCAGCAAGAAATCAACATCAAATTTCTCTATAGTCTTCGCAAGGAATGGAGACCCATCATGTTAATGGTTAAATCTTATGAGAACATTGAAAAGTACAAGTTAGCTGCTCTGTACAATTTACTCAAATCTCATGAACCTAATATTGTTGGTCAAAGAAGTGAAACTGTTGGATTTGGACCACTACCACTATTTTCAAAAGAAGAAGACGAAGATAGTGATGAAGAAGTTGCTGCTTATATGGTTGACAACAATGGTGAAACTGTTGCTCTCTACGCTGCAAATAGCCAAAGATTCAAGAAACCATTCATCAAAAACAACTCAGGGAAACCATTTGCCAAGAATTTCAACAAACCTAACTTCAGTCCTAAACCAAAACCTGAAATGTACACTCCGAAGGAGGAAAACTCAAAGTCTTCAACTCCAAAGCCATCAGAAACACAGGCTTCGGAGTCTTCAAAAGAGAAAACCGAAGAGAAGAAGATTTCTGGTGATTCAAGCTATGACTGCAATTATTGTCGAGGTAAAAATCACTTTGCTAAAGATTGTATGCTTCGCAAACAAAATGAGAAGAAACCTCAAATGAAGGATGAAGCTTACTATGCAATGAAGATGGAAGAAGTGAGGAAAAAGACTAAAGACTTAGCCCTGATGGCTACTGAGGATTATCAAGGACCTTATCAAGTCTGGTCTTCTGATTCAGAAGATGAAGAAGTAAGAAAGCCAACTCATAGTGCTTTCGTGGCATATGATGATGGTAAGAGCTTTTTGAAAAGTACTTCTAATGAGACAGCTGATGAGGAGATGCTGGGCTATGGAACAACTGATGGTCTTGGTTTCAAGACTTCGGAAGTGAATGAGATGATTGATGCTGTGAATCCGAAGACCTGGTCTGACGACACTTCGGATGATGATGAGGAGATATGTTTGATGGCAAATGACGCACGCCTGACCATTCCTAAGAAGATATCCAAACTTCTCTCAACTTTTAAAATTCCTATTTCTCAATCAACTCCTATCATAAATGAAATAACTCGTGATTGTTCTGTGATGCATAAAATGCTTATTGATGCGAAAACTAGGGAGACACTCAGTAAGCAGAAGAATCTCAGCTTGAGGGGGAGAGTAGAAAGTTTAAAGCTAGCCCTAGAAAAGACCAACCTAATAATCTCATTGCTAGAAGAGAATAGAGAAAAACTTTTAAACAATCATGATGTAATTTTGAGACAACGCAATATATTTTGTGAAACTGCAAAACGTCTATACGCTCATATTACACGTATCTATCATTCAGCTGATGTGTGCAATGTTCAACATAGACAACTATTACATTTTATTGAGTTTAAGCTTAAGGAAGTTGATAGTATATCTTATGAGTGTGAATCTATAGTATCTGGGTCCAAAGTGACCAACTCTTCGTATAAACATGGTTTGATATCTGTAGAAAAACATCTCACTACTGATAACCTGTTGAAATTATTGCCACAAGAAATCCCAATCTTGAAAAAGAATGTTCCTCAAATTGAAAACAAAGAAAAAGTTACAGTTGAAACCGCATCTGAGAATGATTCTCAAAGCGATTCGGATATGAAGGAAATTGATTGTTCTTCATTAACTTTATTAAAATCATCCTCCGCATCCGCACCGCCCTCCGAAGACATATCACAACTGTCTTCGAAGGACAAAGGAAAAGCAAAAGTTGTTTGTGAACCTAAAACTTTTGAAAACAAAGAAATTTTGAAATCAAAATTACAAATCTTAGATGATTGTGTCTCTTATGATCAATATCTTAAGGACAATTCAAAAAGACTAGTTTATGTGGCTTGCATCTATCCGAAGATATCTTATTTCAAAAATGCCATCTTTGTGAAACCAGGTGGATTACCTTTGATTGAAAAAGACTTGGAAAAACTTCTTGAGGAGGATAATTCCATAGTTACTGAGGAAGGCTTCTTCTCATCTTCAAAAATGGTAGAAAACGAAATGAATGAAAGAATAGAAGTAAAAATCAACATAAGAAAACAAGATTTGTATGGCCATAACATCTACAATCGTCTTTGTTATGAAAAAGAAAAGATTCCCAAAAACATATCACATCTTTTGAATGTCAAAAATGATAATCACATTTACACTAATCGAAATCAAAAACAGATTCAAGTCATGGAAAAACCCATGGCTCCAAAGATGGATGTCTTTCAATTAATGGAATCATGTGAATGTGTACCGCTGTCACAATCTTCTGAAAAAGCTATTGCAAAATAAAAAATTGTTGTTTCCAAGCCTCCGGTACAAAAGCCTCAGATTTTGAAAGGACCTCAAATTCTCCAAAAATCAAAACCAGCAATAGTGATTACAAAATCAATTCAGAAACCTATTGCTGCAAATTTGAAATCAAAGCAAACTCTAAATCTTGTCAAAATAAAGACTCCCTTCGAAGGTTTGAAACCAACTGAGGCAATTGCTTCAACTTCTGGAACAAAACCATTTAAGTCAAAGGTTTCAGAAGTCAAAAATCAACATGTTAAACAAACTTTTACACCAAAAAAACGTAACTTTCCCTACCCAAAATACCAAAAACCCATAAAGAAAACATTTTCCAAAGGCAACAATCTGATAGATACATTTCATCTATGGCTAGACAAAAATTTGGATTTGTTTAAAGATAAGAATCCCTCAATAAATGATTTCAAATTGGCATACAAATAGTACCTTTGTACATCTACGTTGTGTAGTTCAATATCAAAGAAATCGACAACTAAAATTTCTAAAAAAAATTGGAAAAGAAATTATTTGAAAGAAAATCTCACTGCAAAAACCAAATCTTCAAAATCAACAATGAGTTCTAAATTTTCGAGTAAAGAGAAAACATCAAAAACCCCGATGTCAAAATCATCCAAACAAATATGGGTTCCGAAGTCTTGCATTTTGTCAGTCACTTCGGACTCATCTAATTTGACAAAAAGCTTTTCTGAATCTTGTTCAGACTCTTCGGAATCATGTTCATCACATGAGACTTCGGAGAATCTGATCAACTTAAATGCAAATGAAATACCAGAAGAGGCCATAGAAAAATGGATTCAAGAATCCTTCGCTTACCCTGAGGACCCAAGATTGATTGGGTACCAACTCCTTCTTGATTAATTGCAGGTAATGTCTACTGAGCGGTATGATACTAAATGGTACATGGATAGTGGCTGCTCAAGACATATGACGGGGAATAGGGAATATCTTAGAGATTATAGAACATTGGATGACGCTGGAAATGTACGCTTCGGTAACAATGAAACATGTCCAATTCGCGGTTATGGTAAAATAACAAATGGCCAATTCACAATCAGCAAAGTGGCATTTGTTGAAGGGTTAAAACACAATCTTGTAAGTATATCTCAATTTGTGGTTGGAACGGGTAACGCAGTTACATTTAACAACCAAGGGAGTGTCATCACAAAAGAAGAAACAAACGAAGTCTTACTCAAATCTGAAAGGAATGGATCAATGTTTCCCTGAAATCTAAAGCCTGTAACTGGTGGGCAATCCTTATGTCTTCTCTCAAAAGCCAACTCCGATGTTAGCTGGCTTTGGCATCGAAAACTTGCTCATTTAAACTTCAAAGACTTAAACAAGTTAGTGGCTATGGATTTGGTTCGTGGTATGCCTGCTCTTAAATTTGATAATGATTCACTTTGTTCTGCTAGTGAGCATGGCAAGCAAACAAAACAAAGGCATCCAACAGTGATCAATCCCAAAATCACCGAACCCCTTTCACTTCTCTATATGGACTTGTGTGGTCCATCCGCAGTAGAGTCAATTGGAAAGAATAAGTACATTCTTGTTATAGTTGATGATTATTCAAGGTTTACTTGGGTGTTATTTCTAAGAAACAAATCAGATGCTGGCGAAGAAATCATTAACTTCATAAGGAAGATGGAAGTGATGCTAAACAAGAAGGTCCGAACTGTGCACAGTGACAACGGTTCGGAGTTTAAAAATCAAACTCTTGATGGATTCTTGAAAACAAAGGGGATTAGTCACAACTTCTCAGCACCATACACTCCACAACAAAATGGTGTTGTAGAAAGGAGAAATCGTTCTTTGTGTGAAGCAGCTAGAACTATGCTTAATTTTGCAAATTTGCCCATGTACTTATGGGCCGAAGCCATTTATACGGCATGCTTTACTCAAAATAGATCCTACATTCACAATAGATTTCACATTACACCTTAGAAGTACTCAATCGAAGTAAACCAAATGTCAAATTCCTTCACATCTTCGGTTGTAGGTGTTTCATTTGACAAAGTTCAATGAAAAAATAGAAGAAGGGATTTTCCTTGGATACTCTCAAGACTCAAAAGCTTATAGAGTCATGAACAAGAGAACTCGAAATATTGAAGAAACCTTCAACCTGAGGTTCGATGATTACTACATCAAGAAGTCTTTGCATCCATTCCCCATGTCATCCATCTTTCCAAAGCCTGCTGTGGATGCTGTACAAATCACTACATTTGATACAGACTTTGCACTTCTTTTCGATCCACCTATGAGGGCCGTGGACTCCGAAGCAAGGGCACCTGACAACCTTGTGTCCGAACTGTCCAAACTCACAGATGGACCTGATGATTCTTCTACAAGTAGTGTACAAAGATCATCATCTGTTGAGGGGGAGCCAGCAAACCGAAGCGAAGGGAATGCTAGTGTTGAGGGGGAGCCAAACAACAATCAAACTTCAACCCCACGGGAAATCTCTCATATCATGTCCCTGTATCCATCAATCCAGGGGGAGCCAGAGATTTCCTCTCCTAACTCAACAACACCAGTAGCTTCAGATAGAGCAACCACTTCCTAAACACCAACTGCTGTCGAGGGGGAGAATACTCTGAACTCCTCTTCACAATTGCACACACCACAAACAAATGCAACTAACTCAAACAATCATTTAATAATGGGTGATTTTCCGTCCATTTCGGGATATCCTTCAGATATCGAGGATATTGATTCTGAAAGACCACCTGATTTTGATCCAAACTATCCTCCTTTGGACAAATGGACGAAAAATCATCCACCATCACTAGTCATCGGTAACGTTCAAGATAGAGTATTGACTCGTGCTCAACTTCACCAAAGACAACTTGATTTAAACAAAACTTCAGAGTTGTACATGTTCCATGTCTTTATCTCCAAGGTCGAACCTAAGAATGTTAAAGATGCTTTTGATCACCCTGACTGGATTGAAGCAATGCAGTTGGAATTAGAAGAATTTGAAAGAAACAAAGTTTGGAGACTAATTCCAAAACCTGCAAATGCTTCAATTGTTGGTCTGAAATGGGTGTATAGAAATAAGCTGGACACCGAAGGCAATGTGGTTCGGAACAAAGCAAGACTGGTTGTCAAGGGTTATTGTCAACAGGAGGGGATTGATTACGAAGAGACATTTGCTTCTGTTGCCAGACTCGAATCAGTTTAGATATTTTTGGCTTACGCTGCACACAAAAACTTTGATGTCTATCAAATGGATGTCAGATGTCCCTTTCTGAATGGTGATCACGAGGAAACCGTTTTTGTTGAACAACCACCTGGTTTTGAAAGTAAAAACCATCCCAACGATTGCTATGTGTTAGATAAAGCTGTCTATGGTTTAAAATAAGCTCCAAGGGCTTGGTATGCGACTTTAACAAAATTTCTAAAAGAATCAAATTTCAAACAGGGATCAGTGGATCCAACACTTTTTAGAAAGAAAGTTGGATCTCATTTGATGTTGGTCCAAATTTATGTAGATGACATAAATTTCGGATCCACTGACCCCAATCTCTTAAAAGACTTTGAAAAACTCATGAAAAGTAAATTTCAGATGAGCATGATGGGAAAGATTAACTTCTTTCTTGGATTACAAATAAAACAATCTAAGGAGGGGATCTTCATTAATCAACAAAAGTACACGAAGAGTTTACTTGAACGCTTCGGAATGACTAACTGTTCCAAAGCAAAAGTTCCCTTACCTACAGGTACAAGGTTAACCCCTTCCTTAGATAAACCGAAGACCGAAATACAGCAATACCGCAGCATGATTGGATCATTGCTCTATCTCACAGCCAGTAGACCTGATATCATGTTCGCGGTCTGCAATTGTGCAAGATATCAGGATGACCCAAGAGAACCTCATTTGGCTACGGTTAAGACAATCTTTCAATATCTTCATGGCACACCTGCTTATGGCCTGTGGTACCCAGCAAACTCCGGCTTTTACATACAAGCTTATTCAGACTCAGATCTTGGTGGATGCTCTATTGATCGCAAGAATACTTCGGGGGGCTGCCAATTCCTTGATGGAAAACTAATCAGCTGGCAATCCAAGAAGCAAACTTGTGTCTCTATCTCCACAACAGAAGCAGAATACGTAGCAGCTGCAGCTTGTACCTCTCAAATCATCTGGATCCAAAGTCAACTAAAAGATTATGCCATCAACATGAGAAAAATACCTTTGTTTTGTGATTCACAAAGTGCAATTCGTATCTGCCATAATCCTGTTCAATATTCCAAGACGAAGCATATAGCTCTTCGCTATCACTTCATCAAAAGTCATGTTGAGGAGGGGAATATTGAGGTGCACTTTGTTCACACAACCGAACAATTGGCAGACATCTTCACCAAAGCCTTGAATGAAGAGACATTTACAAGAATCGTTCGTGGACTTGGAATGATTGACGAATCCACTCTACAATAGATCTCAGATTTGATCATTCTTTCCTTAATCTTTTCAGTTGAAAAACAAAAATCCATAACATTCTGCAGCACTCCGAAGACCTTTGTCGCTTCGGAGCTCATCGGAGTAAAACAAGCAAAACAACTCAAGATTGCACCGCAGTACTCCGAAGCCTTCTATAACTTCGGAGCACCTCGGATCAGAAAATTTTAATTAATAAAATTATCTTGAATGATTAAATCTCTGGAAACTTAATTTGATTCTAGATCTCAATGATAAATAATCTCAGATTAAAAGATTATTTCAAAGAAAAACCAAAAATGAAATTACGAGTGAACATTTTAAAGTCCAAAACATAATTTTTAGTGCATGAGTGACAAAGTTTAACCTTCCTTTCATGAATCAACAGATTAAAGGACAAAACTTTGATTTTAGATTCTGAGGATCATACCTTATTGCACTAAAAGGTATTTGGGAATCGATTTGAAACATTGGTAAGAAAACAGACTTCGAAGTGAGGTTAAGGCTATTTTACAATTCAAAGCCTTGTTTGATTCTAATATCCTTAACATAATGTCTATACCTAACCTCCCTTCTGAACTTGACTCGCTTCGATATCAAACTAATCATGTAGCCTCAAAACTACACAGGATAACTCAAGTGTTCCGAAGTTTTCTTCAAAAATAGTACCAACATTGTCTGATAAGTAAATTTAAATCTCTTTTCATCATTGTTTCAAAATTGAACTAAATGAAGTTTTTTTTAAATTCAAGGATTGTACAAAACAAAACCAAAAAGCACCAAAGAAAGAAACTAAATGGTGAAATTTTGTCTATTCGGATAAGCAAATCCAAAAAGGAAAAGATAAATAGAAAAACTCAAAAAGATAAACTGAAAAAAATTGTCAAAAGATTCAAAGACAACAAACAAATCAAAAAGGTAAACAAGGGAGTGCAAAAGAAAGATAAATCAGCACTCAGAGGCTTATTCATCTGTTTTAAATAACAATAGAAGGAGCTCCTATGACATAGTCGAGTACTTTGTAGAGAATATAAACATTTCAAGTAATCTATCTTAAATGGTAAAGTTGGAGTGGTGTACAAAGCTCAAAGGCTTGTCATCAGAGCCTAGTATCCAAACACTTCAATTGATGAAAGGGAATAGGTTTTTCAAAAGGTTCTTCAAAGTCAATCCAATTTCTAAAAACACTTCTGATGTTCAATTCAAGAATGAAAATTCCTTTAAATTTCAAATGCAAAGAATGTTACCACTATTTAGTATGAAAAATTTGAAGCACAAAAGTTCAATCAAACATCGGTTCCAAATGCAAAATCAAGTCGGTGATGGGGTGATTAGACTTATGCATTCATGACTGATATTGAATCAAACAGACTTAGGAATGAAAAATAGACTTCCAACATGATTCGAATGATTCTAAACATTAACTTGTTAAATCTTCATTTCATAATATTCAGGGAAGTCAAGGTTAAGTGTTATCATGCGTCACTCAAAATTTAAAACAAGACATACTCAAGAAAAACAGAAAGATAACAAATGGACTTCGGAGTATCAACAAACACTTCACAAACAAATGTTGCTATCCGAAGTGTTATCAACATCCTTAGGAGTTGATCATAATAGTTACTATACCATTCCACTCCGAAGAGTACCTATAAATATCCTTGTTGATTCTAAGTCAATTTATTACTCAAGTGATTTTTACATTTATGATGATCTCAGAGACAAACATTCTTTTGAATTTAATAACCGTTGTTACACAGCTGTCACTGAGACAATCGTGGCAAATCCTAACAATAAGATCGTGTGAAAGTGGCAGTTCAATTTTAAATAATGATGACTGACAGACGAACGGTTCCGTTTTTTCAAAGATAGTGGAACGTACAGGTGCTGAGGTGTCATATTATCAGTGGACCAATTCAAACGTGCATTAAATGTCCTTGGGACCACGAATACTATATATACCTCACGACCCATCAGTTCACCTCTTGACGCTATCACAACTCTCTAAGTTTCTCTACAAGAATTCTCTAGAGAAACCCTAAAATCCTTTCGTCTTCCTCGATCATTCAACAATGGCTGAAGCATCCTCTCAAACAACAGAAGCAATCTCAATCCCTGTTCTCAAGAACCAGTCTACAAATTTGGTTCTTCGTAACGATCTTAAACTCTATCCTCAACCAATCGTTGCTTTGGTTGAGTGTCTAAAAAGGTCAGTTCTTGGTTATGCTTTAACCTATACACCTTCTATCCCTGCAACTCTAGTTCACAGAGCTCACTACACATCCAATGTTCTGTTTGACACCAACAACCATGTCAAATCGGTGTTCTATGAGGCCATCGATTCAAAAGGTAAAACCAAAAAGGTGCAACTGACAAAGCAAAAGTTCTCTGAAGCCCTTCATCTTCCTGCTTATAACTCAAAGGAAATGGTGTTCCGTCTGCTGATCAACTGGTCGCCATGTTCAACGAAATGGGCTACGAACCCCTGCTTGAAAAGATTAGCACCTTCAAGAAAAATAAAATCCTGATCTATGGAGATACTTCTTCAGTATCTTCCTTAGATGCCTCTCTGGAAGAACCTCTGGCTTGGACTCTGCAAGCGTTGCCTTCCAAGGCCTCCTGTACGGAATCTACTATGATGTTAAAGTAGATTTCGCATTTATTCTGTGGGCTGACTTCTGCTCTCACATCAACCATAGTCTGAAGGGGACTGAGATCTCCAATGCGAGATTTTGGGCAATTGTTGTTCATGCCCACTATCAGCAGGCTGGGTATGTTCCTGACCCTTCTCTTCCAGAAATGAAGTACACACCCATTGCCATTCCAGCCCTTGATGAAGAACCTGCAGTGTTCTGTGCCCAAATCCCTCTAGATATGCTCTCAAAGGTATCTATGGATTGTGATGAGGTAAATACCTATCGCAATACTCTTACTATACCTTACCCTGTTCGTGATACAACTCAAGCAGTGCCTGCCAAGGCACAATCAAAAGGAAAAGCCAAGAAGAAAGCTGCTGGTGGACCTAGTGGTCCAAAGAAGGCAGAGAAAAAGAGAAAGGCTTTGGAGCAGACCACTCCGAAGAGGAAACAACCGAAGAGGTCAAGAAAAATGACCATTGTGGATGAGTCTTCGAAGTCAGAAATGACTCCATCCGCTGTTCAAGAAGAAGAAGAACAACATGAAGACAAACCACCCTCACCTCTTCAGACCACAAGACCTCTCACTCCACCAGCTACCACAAGACCACCATCACCACCAAAAACAACCAGACCACCTACACCTCCTCATACAACAACACCTCCACCTCCTCCTCCCACAAGCGCTCAACAAACAACAACAATACATACAACTTCATCCGAAGTGCCACCTCCTCCACCACCAAAATCAACCTCCACCAAAATACCACCGATTTGATCCACTTCGGAACCATTTTTGAACATTCCCTCGTCTGGTCTGAATACATCATTACCTGATTATCCATTCCAAGAATACATCGATTTTGAGGCCAACATATCCTCAAAACCCCCATCAACCAAAGAGTCCCTGGCCGCCTTCCACATGGCGCCAATCACGATAGAGGATAATGAGGATGAAAGTGTTGATGACTCAGACTTCATCCTTGGAAAACAATACAAAACCCTCAACCGCAAACTGGATGCTCTTCTCCAGTCCAACACTGGATTCGATCCCACAAAGAAGCCTGAAGCTAGTGTTGAGGACCAAATTGCTGAGATCCAAAATCCTTGACTGGGAAAATAGAAGAATTAGTCAAGGCTTCGGAACAACGTGTTCTGGAGAAACAAACTGAAATGCAACGGCTTCTGGAAGCTAAGCTCAACACTGCGGTTGAGCAGATAGAAGAAAGGCACCGGCTCCTTAAAGAGCAAAATGACAAGAAGATTGAGGAGTTTGTGAGAAAGATGGAGTTATCAAACACCAAAGTAATAAAGGAGCTAAATGATCTTCGGGGCTCAACTGAGTCCTTCAACTCACAGTACCAGACGGGGTTTGCCAAACACCTGTCTGATGCCCACAAACGTGTGGAAGAGCTAACTGCGGAGTTGTCATCTTCCGCAGTTGCTACACTTGCTAAAGAACTCCAAACCATCAATCAAGCCATCATCACGGACATGGTCACAAAGTTGAAGAACACACTTCAACCCATGATCAACGTCTCCTTAAAAATGGAGAAATCACAGGCTGAAAGAGGGAGACCCCAGCAAATTGCTCAGGGTGAACACATTGTTCATCCTTCACAAGGGGGAGAATCAGAAGTCCCTGGGTCTCAAGCTTTGGAAATCACAACCTCCGAAGACCCACTAAAAATCTCCTCAACCACAGAACCACAAACAACTTACCAATCCACATCTTGGGCAGACCATCCTTCATTCCTCCAATCCTCTCCAACGCCGCCCCCACCTTCGGAACCACAACAACAGCAGAAGCCAGTGGTTCCGGTTCAAATCCGATATAGAAAGAGATAAGGATTGCTCCTCACATGGAGCAAGTCCACAAAGAAAGGGAAGAGGAGTTCAGGAAGATCCTCGAAATCAACAGGATTGCCATTGAAAACCAAACATAGACCGAGGAGTTAATCAAGGCCATCAGTTTTAATGACTTTCATATTAACAACAGGCTTCCACTCAAGAGCCTTGAAACAAAAATAGGCAAAAACCAGCAACTGGATCTCCCCTACAACCCAAAGACCTAGCCTTTCTGCAATTTGAAAGGCATGTGCCAAAAGAACAGCTGCCGGAGTACAAGGCAAGAAAAGTTGCATTTCATACAAAGTTCATCCAAGCTCCGAACTATGTATGGAGTGAGAAGAAAATAGTAAAAATAATTTCGATCAAGAAAGGAGAGGAGTATGTAGGTTTTCAGAACCTAAATTTCTTCGTACTTCGGGGCATAAATGATGAAGAGTCGAAGTTCATGTAACACCCAGTTTCTTATACGAAGTACACCCAAAAATTTTCAATAATTATACATCAAAATAGGTATACTTGTATTCAAACCAAGGATCAAGATGTTATCAACATGAATATTTACACAAAAGGTCCTTACAAATTTCAACCAGGAATTACAAATAAATCAAATTGTGTTAAGCACTTAAGGGCTTAAGAAGTTAGAAATACAAAAGGGAACTAGCATTTCTTGTGCCTTACTCTTGTTGGTGGATACATTATAGTGGAACTCTACTTTGGGTTCTCTTGCCACTTCATCAACTCCCCAAAACCAAGTGGGATCGAAGTCTTCAAATGCTGTCTTCTTTACATCCTATGCTTGTCAAATAATATTTCTATATCATATAATTGGATCCTCTTGGTGGTTTTGTTAAAATGGTCTTAGAATAATAGCTATTTTAAAATTGCTTCCATTTGCCGCTTAAAATTGTTTTACGCTAAAAGATCGTTTTTGGTTTATCAAAACACATCAGTGGTATCAGAGCCTCTTTTACATGTTAGAATGATTCATTTTAATGTTTGATAACATTTGGTTTTGGAAAATATGTTTGGTATTTTTTTAGGCAAAGAAATCACCAAATATATTTTCTTTGGCAACTCGTAGTTTATAATTGTTATTTTTTATGCAACCATTTTTTCATGCATTTGGTTGTTTAAAGTTGCCTTAGAAAAAATTGTTTGTTTGTATATTTCATATGATGATGTTGTGTATAAACAAGCCATCAGGACCATTGTGTTGTGTTTGGTTGATATTTATTTATTCATGAGATGTAATAGATAAATAGATATTTTATTTGGATGTAATAAATTAGTTATACTAGTTTTAATCATTTTACCAAATGAGAAAAGTTGAAGAAATGACTATCTTTGGAAGATTTGCTATGTCTTAACCACTTAAGACTATAATCCCAACCTTAAGCTTCTATTATTTGTTTTGGGCTTAATTGTAGTCTTAATGGGTTAAGTTTCATAACCTTTACAATAGATGGAGCATTAAAGTTCTTTTTGCAAGGAAGAGTTGTCATGGCAAATGGGAGCTTGAAGACCGTTCGGAGTGTCCATTAAGTCCTTTAGAAATGACTTATAATTCTTGTGTTGGCTCACAAAAATTATTATTAGAAAATGGCTTGGTTTATACACTTTTGATGCATGCTTGTGATATTTACTTTTTGTTGTTATATGTTATGTTTTATGTATGGAAATGGTTTCTATATGTTAAATTTCAACATGAATATTTACACAAAAGGTCCTTACAAATTTCAACCAGGAATTACAAATAAATGAAATACGACTAAAGGACAGGCTCTAAATTTGTCTGTTTTTCTTTCTCACATGCTTTCCCCTATCACAGCTACAGATACCTACAAAAAAACATACAACTCAAGTGTAAGCTTATAAAGCTTAGTGAGTAATCTCAATCATATTTTATGGATCTTTCTCAAAAGACATCTTCATCTTTCTCTCTCTTGCTATTTCCATTAGCAAGATCTCTCTTCTCTTGACTCGGAATCTGATACCATATTAGCTTTATAAACACTAGCTAATTGTTAGCAATATCAACTCAATCATAATACCACAAGCAGAAATACTCATAGTCTCGATCACGATCTCACATATACTCATTTTAACAATCTATTAATCTCAATTACCTCATGGCGACATTATTCCACACGAAACTATATAACACGATCATATCAACATTTACTCTAATTATACAACCAACATGCACTTTTGACTCGGCCACTGTTACATACTTGTAACAGTTTACTCAGTCAAAGGTTACAACAATAATCACAACATAGCAAAATCATATATGAACTCAATTACAACATTTCTTATTGTTATAATAATCAATGCAAAAACTCGTTACCTCAGTCACGCTAATATCTATTCTTCTTTATTAATCATTATTTATATTCAACTCATCAATCATCATCCATGATGACAATATCACTCTAGCACTTAGTCTCATAA